>JACJUY010006968.1:5042-20169 GCA_014220935.1 Platorchestia sp. MABIK
GATTGTCTACATGTGGGAAATACATACCTGAAATTATGCCGTGTATTTTTGAAACACCCTGTATATACGAGACACACACACACATATATATATATATATATATATAGTATGTCCCACAAAACTCGAAACGAGTATTTATATAATTGGGCCCCCTCCCTCCCCCTTTGGATACTACGGAGCGTAAGGTCCTACAATGAAACAAAAGACGTATCAACAGATATAGATATATTTGTTCAACACTCGCAGCACATCACAAAAAAGTATATAGGATCATCAATGGATAGAAAATAACGTAAAGCTAAAACCGAGAAGGAAATAAAATAGGCGTCTTGAAGTATATGCAGCGCGACCCTTTGTAGTGAGGCTTGTGGCTTTTGGTACGTACAGTTTTGTCTAGTCTACGGAACATATAGGCCTAGGTCGTATGCAACACGTAGGCCTAGGTCGTATGCAACATATAGGCCTAGGTCGTATGCAACATATAAGCCTAGGTCGTATGCAACACGTAGGCCTAGGTCGTATGCAACACATAGGCCTAGGTCGTATGCAACATATAGGCCTAGGTCGTATGCAACATATAGGCCTAGACCCTACGCAACACGTAGGCCTAGATCGTGTGCACCATAAACACTTAGACCCACACACACACTGTAGGTGTACACATACTGTACGTAGACACAGCACACGCACATATACTGTAGATGTGCACAACACACACTGTAGGTGTACACATACTGTACGTAGACACAGCACACGCACATACACTGTAGATGTGCACACGCACACACACTATCCGTGTACACCTACTCTAGGTGCGCACACACACACACGCATATATACTATAGGTGTACACACAGCACACGCATATATATACTGTAGGTGTACACACAGCACACGCACATATACTGCAGATGTACACACAGCACACGCACATACTACACGTGTACACCTACATTAGGTGCACACAACACACACTGCACGCTACACACAAGCCACACACCCTCACACAGGACACACAAGCAGCAGGCAGAGCAGCAAGGAGAGGAGGGCCGTAACGTCGGCAAAACATAGCAACATATGTCCTTACTATATTAGAATAATGATCATTTTCATTATGGTCACCATCATCATCATAATAATAGTGATTATGGTCATCATAATAATGATGATTATGGTCATCATAATAATGATGATTATGGTCATCCTCATAATAATAATCTATGTACACACACAAAAAATAAAAGGTTACGTACATTTCCGTTTAAAAATACTCCTAGGTACATACTTGCTCTCAATTTACAGGCTTACTAGGAGTACCGGCGCTGATTGGCGCACGCATCAGCCAATCACACGCTCCTTTTGAATGAAGACGAAGATTTGATGTGCCAATCACTGGCGGCGTTCTCTCAACGGGTCGCTGATTGGTTTTCAAACAGCCAATCACTGTGCAATTGGCACCGCTCACGAATCGCCATTGCAGCCAATCAGGAGAACTTTTACAAAATAAAAATAAAATCTGACTGACCTTGTTATGCCAGTGGAGTTCATGAAGGTATATGGCAGATTGGCTGACTGTCCAATCACAACGGCCAATCACTAAGAACTGATAGCCCGTTTAGACGCCCAATCACAGACACGCTGCGTTGCTGAGCTGATTGGCTCTTCGGACATCCAATCACAAGCGCGCAGAGCTGATTTGCTGTCCGGACATCCAATCACGAGTGCGCACAGCTGATTGGCTCTCCGGACATCCAATTACAATGGCGCGTAGCTGATTGGCTGTCCGGACATCCAATCACAAGTGCGCACAGCTGATTGGCTCTCCGGACATCCAATTACAAGCGCGCGGAGCTGATTGGCTTTTAAAGATTAGTAGAAAAACACTCCGCCAATACGTGAATCAACAGCCAATCATCACATGAACTGCGGGGATGAAAAAGCCCGTTTTTGCTGGTCTCAAGAGCTGTTCTGATAAATGGCTGTTTTGCAGAAAAGGGAACCAGCTAATTCTTTGAAAAAAAAAAACCGCTTAGAGATGAGTTCAAATCTGTTTCCTTGTAGTTCAAAAAACGCTTTTCATAGAGGCAAGAAAAAGCCGCACGCATCACATGAAATGGCAGTTTTTTGCCTGA
The DNA here is from genome assembly GCA_014220935.1 of Platorchestia sp. MABIK. Classification (NCBI taxonomy): domain Eukaryota; kingdom Metazoa; phylum Arthropoda; class Malacostraca; order Amphipoda; family Talitridae; genus Platorchestia; species Platorchestia sp. MABIK. The sequence goes on from JACJUY010006968.1 coordinate 7,175, forward strand.
AATTTTCGAGCTCAAGAAGGATAAAATCCGTTAATAAAACGGATGACATCGTATACATAACACGGATAACAGCCGTATATTGTTCCACATAACACTGCCATTTTTATCATTAAACTGCCGTTTTTCGCACATAAAAAGGCCGTTCGTCAACACAAATAAGAGCCGTTTATAAGCATAGATAAAAGCATTTATTCGGTCAAATAGCCGTTTACTGATTTGGATAAGAGCCGTTCAGAAACCAACATCGCCCAACCTATTATTGCAGTAACCAAATTCGCCCAACTACTTATTCCATTAATGCCAAGTTAGTTGAGTAATGCCCAAGGAGCGTTAACTAACGAGACCCATTATTCCATTAATGCAGTTGACTAATGCCTGGGCAAGCAACATTAATCAAACACGTATACGGGATTAAAATGCGCGTGGTGCCCGTATTTTAATTCAGGGCAGTAACTAAGGCAACGTACATCCGTGCACGTATTTTAATTAAGAGCAGTAACTAAGGCAACGTACATCCGTGCACGTATTTTAATTAAGAGCAGTAACTAAGGCAACGTACATCCGTGCACGTACTTCAATTGAGGGCAGGAACCAAAGTAACGTACATCCGTGTACGTATTTTAATTAAGAGCAGGAACTAAGGCAACGTACATACGCGCACACAAGCACATGAAACACATGTGGTCATTTCACACCGAACCGCGCGCAACAATACACAGCCAAGAGCAAAATTTTCTTCTTTATTATAAGAACACGTAGCTAAAAATGCATTTTACAATATATACACGCAGTGATGTATAGTGTAAAATCAATGCATGAGCAAATTTGAACACGAATGAGTGTTGCTATAGCGGCTCTTTCAGTGTATCCCACCGCTGCCACCATCACATATAAGCCTCGGTTGTGTTGTGGCGCTTGGCTGTCTAGTCCAAACGAAGAGATCGCAGTCTCGAGCAAAACAAATAACGAAGAAAGTGCTCGAATTGTAGTCTTGTTTCTGTCGAAATACATTTTTTTACTTAACCCTGGACCGTCTAATTTGTCTACTCATATAACCGGGATTATAACCACCGTTATTACCCTGGACCGTCTAATTTTTCAACTCATATTGCCGGTATTATAACCACCGTTATTAGACTGGCTCTAGCATCAGGATGTCTCCTACATCAGATTAGAGACGTAACTGAAAATTGGCAGTGAACCTCAGTAAAAAAATACAGAAGAGCATCTACTTCACAAGAAATAAAACATACGAACATTTTTAATGAGTGTACCCTGTGGGGAACGTGAAGCGGTAGAGGGTTAAATGAACATATTTCCTGGCATTTTTGAGCCTTATTCCAAATAATACTCAAGATACGGGTTTATTTTAAAAAGAATCATCAGGTATTTAAAAATGCGAATAATTCCCATTTTTAAGCCAAATTCAACTTGAGATTCCCGAGGGTTACCAAAATTTCACCTTCACATTTTCAGTTCTTTATTTTTTTGTTAACTTTCAGCAAAAAGTTCGACGCGAATAGAACCGAAACGATGTTCCTTAACAAAACAAAAAACCTTTTATTGCAACAAGAAAACAGGCCTACGTAACTCTCACCTCAGGACTTCCCATTTTCCCCTGGAAACGATATTTCAAGAGGCATAAACAAAACAGAGGAAACAAAATCTACCGCAAATCAAACTCATAGCTGAATATATCTGTTCAAAACTTCAGTTTTTGTCCCACTCCCTGTGCAATGTTGCAGCAGATGCAGGGCCCAGAAAGATCCTTGTGTGTAGACCAATGTCCATTACACACACAAAGTCAAAGTTGCCAAATGCACGGTAACATGCAACACACATTGGGATTGAGCCATAGCTCCATTTGAGACGCACTATGACTAAAGCTGTAGTTCTGACCTTCGTTGACTATGGTTAGGGGAGTTTTGCGTGTTCAACTTTTTCACCCTATGGCTTCTCAGTTGTAGATCTCCTTGAAGCATGGGTTTTGGGCCTACACTACCCATTTTTTACTTTCGCTAATAATACTTACAGAGTCAGTCTTTATAAGCCACGCTAAAATCTCACACCTATACCCTAGCTCTAATTAATATCGTCTTTCAAGTGGCAATTTTTTTGAATAAAAAAGCTGTTGAGTTAAACATTTGAGACACGTGTGAACATCTGAATGTAAACAAATCTACAGTTTACATATGAAATAGTAAACAGTCCATGTATCATTACGCGCAAGCTATCTACAGTCCGTACAGCAGGCAAGCACATAAAAGCATTACAGATCTCAGAAACTTACTTATGTATTTCAGCCAATGACAGACCTGCGCCGTTTATATTTCAGCCAATGACAGATTCGTTTTTATTTCAGCCAATGACAGACCTACGTTTTTATTTCAGCCAATGACAGACCTATGTTTCAAGTCTGTGATCACCAGCACATGGAGCTTGAAATTTATGCTTGTGATTCTTGTTCAGTTGGAAACGAGTTTTTTGGGCCAATAGCAAGACCCCACGTTTATTCCCAAGAATTGACCAATGAGGACCCACGTTCACCGCTAGTACCGCCAGCCAATAGGAAGGAGCCACGATGCTCGCACGAACCGCCAGCCAATGGGAAGGAGCCACGTTGCTCGCACGAACCGCCAGCCAATGGGAAGGAGCCACGTTGCTCGCACGAACCGCCAGCCAATGGGAAGGAGCCACGTTGCTCGCACGAACCGCCAGCCAATGGGAAGGAGCCACGTTGCTCGAACATTTCATTTTTATCACTAAAATAAAGCGTACCGAGTTAATTCAAGCTGCTCTGTCTCTATTATAGGAAAGCGCGCAAAAATCTTATTATATTTTTACAGAAGTTCTTGTTAAAATCGTCACTCCAGAGTACATGTAAAAAATAATAAAGTTTGCTCAGCACGATGCACTTAGCTGAGGGACGGAGGAGGGCGGACGCAAAACGGGGTTACTCAAATGGAAGATATTAAAATATGAAATGGAAATGCTTTGATTTTAAATGTGTTGATGTGGTGCTGTTTGGCGATGATATTAACACTTTGACTGCGACGTGGGCCACCGGTGGTACACGGAGTGGATTTTCACAACGCTGCAGACCGACCAGTAGTCACAAACACAATTTCCATAAATACTTAATCAAAGCTAAATGAAGGCACGATCCAGTTCATGTTTGCTATTTTCAACATTGCGCACTACAGTTGACTTTGTGTTGGAGTTGAATGTTCAACTTCAGTTTAACCCATCGCGGTCAAAGTGTTAAACAAGATTGTTTAAAAAAAAGTGTTTCGGTAGACCTCCTACGAGTAGGAAATATGAACGAGGACTAATCCAGTCCTAAAACTCCGTAGGTAGTAGTAACATGGGTTTGCTAGCGCTTCAGTTACTCAAACTATATCGCACCGAAGGTCACATAATTAAATATGTATCAGGCTTTTCCAAAATACCTCGTAAGATGGACATCAACATTACATGAACATCAAAAATTACATGATCATGATTATAATTACATCTCAAGATTACAATTGTCTCGACATTGAAATTTTGCACATACTACGGTACATTCGAACACACTGGGCAGCCAAACCCCGTAGGGGGTTTGGCTGCCCACCCATTTATGGCTGTACGCTGTACCCCCGAAGGTACCAACATAATGCGCCCGGCCATATTGCAGTTTCTTAGGTCACCTGAACACAAAGCAAAAGCCCTATACACCAAATTACTAAGGATTAATCCAGTCCCCATGCCCTTACAAATAAAAAGAATGATCAATCCAGCCCTAAAAGTAATATGAGGGTTTTTACAGCCCTAGAAATAATATGAGGATTGATCCAGCCCTAAACGTCTTAGAAGTAACATGAGGATTTACACAGCCCCAAAAATACAATGAGTAATATGAAGATTAAACCAGTCCTAAAAGAGTAATGAGAAGATTTCTGTAGTTTTAAAATTTATACAAGTAATGTGAGGATTTATCCACTTTTAAAAGTCCTAGAAGCTATGAGAGAATTTATACAGTCCTAAAAGTAATCCTATGCATGGGTGACAGGAACACCAGGTAATCCTGCAGCCCTCACGTTAGAAGGATTAATCAAGGGCTGGAGGATTAATTAAAAACAAGGATTAATTCACCCTAGGAAAATCCCGCGGTATTTTACTCGCTAAACATAAATCCAGAGCATCATTATTATTATTATTCCAATTATTATTTTTGTTTTTATTATATAAGTTTTAGCCTCCCTTTACCATGACTAAAAAAAAATCCTCAATGCATGCGAAATTCCGTCTCAAATATCAGGATTTTTTAAGGCAGTAATCTGCCATAAAATTTGCATTTATGGTACATTTCTCACAGGAACTTCATTCGTGGCACTGATGCCATTAAGTTATTTATGGAACTTCACTACCATGAAATGAATATTTATGGTGACCTTGAAATAAAATTTATGGGAGTTTGTTTGCATTAAATCTATATTTATGGAACACTCAGCCTTGAAATGATATTTATGGTACTTCACCATCAAGAAATGAACATTTATGGTGCACTAGGCCATAAATATAACAAACAAATATTTATGCTACTTCACTCCCACAACATTTATATTTATGGTGCACGCAGCTTTCAAATAAAATTTATGGTACTTTACACCCTCGAAATCGATATTTATGGTACACTCAGCCTTAAAATAAAATTTATGGTACTTCCCTAACATGAACTCAGCATATATGGTGCTCTCGGCCGTAAAATTTTCCGGCTAATGAACTCGATATTAATGATGCATTTTACGATAATATTCATGGTAAATATCTTACACAAACTTAATATTAAAAGAACACTCGACCGTAGTATGTATGAATATTTATCTAATATCTCGGCCATGATATTACTTCCATTTCCGGTATCACTGGGTAATGAAATTAATACATTTCACTTCACATTTCCTTAATATTTACTAGGAAATATTTAAAACCAATATTTATGGTACGAGGAAATATTTATGGGTTCACTGGCGCCAAATAAACACCCATGTTTCCACTCTCATGAATATTGACAACATTTATGGTAAGAGTTTGGAGCGAAAATCTATATTCATGGATCAATCTCTCTACCATAAAAATGGACATTGATGGTGCTGAACCATAAATATTATAACACATACTATCATAAAAAGGATCACTCTGCCATAAAAATATCAACATTTAAAGCACCACATCCATAAAAAAGTTATGGTACCACCGGCACAGAAGTGAAATTTATGGTGCCACTCTTCCATAAACATCAATTTACTTTATATGGTACCACTCTGTCACACGCAACATCCCTATTTATGGAACCGTCGTCTCATCGTCTCAAGAATATCACGGGACGGATAGAATCAGCCAAGGTTTGAGTAGAATCAGCCGAGATTTGGGTAGAATCAGCCAAGATTTGGATAGAATCAGCCAAGATTTGGATAGAATCAGCCAAGATTTGGATAGAATCAGCCAAGATTTGGATAGAATCAGCCAAGATTTGGGGACAATCAGCCAAGATTTGGGGACAATCAGCCAAGATTTGGGTACAATCAGCCAAGATTTGGGTACAATCAGCCAAGATTTGGGTACAATCAGCCAAGATTTGGGTACAATCAGCCAAGATTTGGGTACAATCAGCCAAGATTTGGGTACAATCAGCCGAGATTTGGGTACAATCAGCCGAGATTTGGGTACAATCAGCCGAGATTTGGGTACAATCAGCCGAGATTTGGGTACAATCAGCCGAGATTTGAGTACAATCAGCCGAGATTTGGGTACAATCAGCCGAGATTTGGGTACAATCAGCCAAGATTTGGGTACAATCAACCAAGATTTGGGTAAAATCAGCCAAGATTTGGGTAGAATCAGCCAAGATTTGGGTAGAATCAGCCAAGATTTGGGTAGAATCAGCCAAGATTTGGGTAAAATCAGCCAAGATTTGGGTACAATCAGCCAAGATTTGGGTACAATCAGCCAAGATTTGGATACAATCAGCCAAGATTTGGGTACAATCAGCCAAGATTTGGGTACAATCAGCCTAGATTTGGGTACAATCAGCCTAGATTTGGGTAAAATCAGTCAAGATTCGGTAGAATCAGTCAAGATTTAGTTGAATCTGACAAGGTTTGGGTAGAATCAGCCAAGGTTTGGGTAGAATCAGCCAAGGTTTGGGTAGAATCAGCCAATATTTGGGTAGAAACAACCGCGACGCACAAGGTGGTGAAGTTAACCAAGCCAAGTCAACCAAAATCAACCAAGCATAAGCTGGTTACGCATGGTTGACACCCTCATGATGTTCTCAGTCCTGGTGTGGTTGTGGTGGAGAGCTGCTTCTCTGCGGTCCAGTTTGGTTGCTTGGTTGAGTGGAGTCCAAAGTTTTTGGTTGCGGCACAGACCTCGGTTGTAGTTGCTGATTCCACAACCAGTAATTTTGTGGTTGTTGGTGAGGAAGTGGTTGTGGTTGCTAGTAAGATGGTTGTGGTTGCTAGTAAGATGGTTGGGGTTGCTGGTGAGATGGTTGGGGTTGCTGGTGAGATGGTTGGGGTTGCTGGTGAGATGGTTGGGGTTGCTAGTAAGATGGTTGTGGTTGCTGGTGAGATGATTGTGGTTAGGCAGCCTGGTTGCGGAGGGACGTCAGAGAAACGGGTTGAAGGCAGCGCCGTCGGTTGCTCCGATGCCCACCTGGCAAGATGTAAAAATCAGCACTGTGTTTTAATAATTAGAACATGTAAAAACTTGCCAGAGATAATTTCCACCCGCCGACTTTCACACTCAGACAGTCACGCATACATGTACAACAAGCAACATCTATTTGCACCTAATGTAATAGGTAAAACAGAGAAAATCACATCAAAGATGGGTACCTCAAGGATCGACCTCAGGTCCTGCTTCCATTTTGGCGTAATATCCACCTACACATGAAGTAGATTGTGTGGCGATTGTAAATACATTAGTTCAATGGTGGGGCGTGCGTTACATGTTCGATTAGAGTTGAACCAATAAAAAAAAAATGACACACATCAATAGCCAACAGGGAGGCATGCAGCAGCACTTTGTAAAAAATATCAATGATTTATTGTGTTGTTTCCAGGTAGATTTAAAAAAACTGTTTTTCATGAAAATTTTACTGACTCGAATCATGAGTAACGCTCGTTCCGAAATTTACTCAAATATGTAACAAGCAAGTCGACTAGAAGATTAGCACGTCTACTGCATGAGTATAGCTAAAAATGGACAAACCTAACCAACTAAGCAATCCTAAATGAACGGCAATGCAGGCTCACCCATATAAGGTCACACCTAAGCTCATAATTGCCTTGCAATGACCACAACTTGACCACCAACCCTAAATTCACAGGACACGATACGCGCCCAAATCAGCTCAGATCTTACCAAATAATTATTCCTAACGAACAATATAATCACAACACACACATCACACAGCTCACACAACACATACACATCACACAGCTCACACACACACACAACACACACACAACACACACACACAACACACACACTGACCCCCGACGCAGCAGCAGCAGCAGCAGGGGGTCCAGAGAAGGGTGTCCCCCAAGGGTCAGTCGTTGGTCCGCCAGCAGTTGGCACATCCCCGAAGTTTGCCCAGTTGGCGTCCTCCTCCTTAGTGCTGGCGGCACTAGTGCTAGTACTGAACGCAGGGAACGCTGCAGCACTAGTGCTAGTGTTGAATGCTGTAGTGCTAGTGTTGAACGCTGTAGTGCTAGTGTTGAACGCTGTAGTGCTAGTGTTGAATGCTGGGAAAATAGCTTTGCTCGTCAAGTTAGAGTTGAAATGTTCGGTGGCTTGCGTTGATGTCTGCGTGTGGCTATCAAAGGCGGTGGTGAAGGTTGGGGTGGTGGAGTTGGAGGTGAATGTTGGAGTGTTGGAGTTGGGGGTGAAGGCTAGAGCGTTGGAGGTTGGAGTGTTGGAGTTAGAGGTGAAAGTTGGAGTGTTGGAGTTGGGGGTGAAGGCAGGGGTGGTGGAGCTAGGGAAGTTGGAGTTGAAGTTGGCCCAGTTGGAGTTGTCATTACTGGCCCCGGGGTTACCAAGACCCGAGAAATTGGCCCAGTTACTGGACGTGTCCCAGGCTGCGGTCTGACTCTTGTTGTTGTTTTGTGAGGACTCGGCAAGACCTGCAGGCGTCAGGGGATTATTATTATTATTAATTATTATTATTACTATTATTACTATAATTAATATTATAATTTTTATTTAAGAAAGTTTTAGCCTACCTTTACCCCAACAAAGATATTCCAAGAGGAAGGATGAAAGCAACATTTAGTATGGAGTTGAGGGAACATGGAATCTATGCACAAGGTGCATAGAAACAGTAAGCTAAGAAAGAAGATCATGAAACAAGAAAAAGTTGGAGAAGAAAGCAATAGGTGCTGAAAAAAAGGACAGCAGTCAACCAAAAAAAGATGGTCCGTAACAAAACAAAAACCTATTCTATTTTACTATAAAGAAAGCCTACCTAACCTTTAGCTCGGGCCCTCACATAGTCCCCCTGGGAGTGCTAATTCCCAAAGACACAATAGTTGTATCTCCTTGAGGGGGGTGTCAGAGCATTAATGTGTGCGTCAAGCATTAGTTATTCATGCTACGCAAAGGATAGCATTGTGAAAAGCAGTTACAGTGAAATGGCGCACTTCTTGCAACTTGACTTGCTTCACAATAGTTTGCGCACAAAGTTGATGTATCAAACGTTGTGCAGGCTTGACCCGTGGATGCACGATTGGGTCATAATAATATTAAATTCAAATAACTATAGGTTTTATTCATACATTTGAACATGGCTTCGTGACTTTTCCCAAATATTATTTTTATTTTTTGGTTTTCCTGCCGTTTTAGAAATTCAGACGAAGCCTTTCCATAATAATAGAAACTGGTTAACCATTATGTGCTATGTTACTTTGAAAAAAGGCTGGGGTCGAATTGACTTCACGGTGTGTGTAAGTTTGTTTGAAACATTGTGCATCCACGGCTTAACACGTTGACTGGGACGTGACCCACCGGTGGTACACGGGGTAATTTTCATAATGCTGCTGACCGACCAGTAGTCACAAACTCAATTTTGATAAATACTTAATCAAAGCTAAATGAAGGCATGATCCAGTTCATGTTTGCTATTTTCAACATTGCGCACTACAGTTGACATTAACCCCTTCCCCAACAATACTTTTGTTAAAAATGTTTCTTTTTCAGACTAATTTTTTATTTTTATTCTAAATAGTAGAACCTTACTTGTCAAGAAATAGTCATTGTCTGATGAACTCGCGGAGTTATCAGAAGTATTCAAGCTTCTGAGAGAAGGTTCATATTCACTTCTTAAGTTGAACTAGACATTTGATGTGTAACACTTCAAAATGCTACAAAGAAATGAATGCAAATGTGGATGCAAAGAACACCCATCCGACGTCAATGGTTGTCGGAGCAAGTCTAGTAACAATGTCCTTGAAATCCCACAGCTCTACCCTATCGCCTCTGCCAGGCGTACGATTTGACGAGAATACTCGTTTCACACGTAGAATGGATTACAAAGGCTTAAAATTGACGAGTATATACGTTTGTAGCTGGTTTTTGAAGGCAAAGCATTAGACGAGTATACTCGTCGACGACTGAAAAAAAAAATTTGCGAAGACATGTATACAATTTTCCGCCAGGGAAGGGGTTAAATTTGAGTTGGATGTAAAACTTCAGTTTTACCTGCCGCAGTCAAAGTGTTCATACAGGTAGTGTGTTATTATAAAAAGGAATCTTATCTTGTATTAACATTCGCAACAAGTGTGAACATTTTTTAATACTAAGATAGGCAGTACGATCAAAATTTTAAAAAACCCGTTTCACTACGCCAACCCTTGTATGGTCTCCCCCTACACACATGAACGTAGAATATTATGTTTTCCACATGTGCACATGTATATCCTGCTACACATACACATATTCAATAGACAAACACACTCATGAAATACTAAGCATTACTAAGATATATTAGTTCAGTACTCACCCCAAAGCCTGAGGAAGGCTACAGAAATGAAGAAGATAAGATTAGATTATTAGTTTGTGCAAGCCTCCCTATCCGCCACCAAGGCGATCCACAGAGATGAAAGAGGAAGGCATCATTTAGTATGGAGTTAAGGGAATGTGGAATCAATGCAGAAAGGGCATAGAAACAATAATTTGAGAAAGAAGTTATGAAATAAAATCAAAGTTGAAGAAGAAAGTAGCAGTGAACCAAAAAAAGGTGATCCTTAACATAACAAAAAAAAATATTTCAACAGAAAGAAGGCCTACCTAACTCTCAGCTCGGGCCCTCACACATTTCCCCCTGGGAGCGCTGATTCCCATCGACACAATAGTTGTATCCCCCAGAGGGGACAGATTTGAAAAAAAAATTCAGAATATTTTTGCCACCAGACTAACACAATAATCTTTAATATGATTAAATTTAATTTAATTATAAAGAATAATAATCAAGCTTATCTTTAAAGAATTCACCAACCCTCAACACACCTCATTCTGTGGTTAAGTACTTCAAATACAGCAGAATTTGTTCAAAAATTTGAACAAAAGAGCAACAAGGAATAATGCTGAACTTATTTGGGCCACAGGTAGCTATACTCAAATTTAACAATTGTACTAGACTTAACAAACCATTTACTTCTGTATCACCTGTGGGAAATTAATAGTCCAAAATTGTTTAAAAATGTTCAGATTTTGAAATTGATAGCACACTCTATGGTATTCATATCTTCTATTTGTTTCCAAGTGCTTACATTTTTGCTGCTACTGAAAGCTTTCATAAAAATACTGGAGCATTCTTAAATTGAATTGAAAATCTAATTCAATCATTAATTAAAAAATTCTACACTTTAAAACAACTTAATTACCACCAGCAATACAGAAGCAGATTGTATGTAAGTCTGGTACAATGGTCAAATTGTTTAAAAATTGAACATAGTGAAGAGAAATTCGATGGAGGTTCGGAGACGTAAGAGCTCTACGGTACTTGTAATCCTTTGCCTAAATTTCCTCTATTCCTTGCCTATATTTCTTATATTTGTATGACTTTTGCCTAAATTTGCCTCTCTTCCTTGCCTATATTTCTTGTATTTGTATGACCTTTGCTTAAATTTGCCTCTATTCTTTGCCTATATTTCTTATATTTGTATGACCTTTGCCTAAATTTGCCTCTATTCTTTGCCTACATTTCTTGTATTTGTATGACCTTTGCCTAAATTTGCCTCTATTCTTTGCCTATATTTCTTGTATTTGTATGACCTTTGCCTAAATTTGCCTCTATTCTTTGCCTATATTTCTTGTATTTGTATGACCTTTGCCTAAATTTGCCTCTACTCTTTGCCTATATTTCTTATATTTGTATGACCTTTGCCTAAATTTGCCTCTATTCCTTGCCTATATTTCTTGTATTTGTATGACCTTTGCTTAAATTTGCCTCTATTCTTTGCCTATATTTCTTATATTTGTATGACCTTTGCCTAAATTTGCCTCTATTCCTTGCCTATATTTCTTGTATTTGTATGACCTTTGCCTAAATTTGCCTCTATTCCTTGCCTATATTTCCTATATTTGTATGACCTTTGCCTAAATTTGCCTCTATTCCTTCCTATGCGCAGTACTAACGTGTACTGCATAACAAACTGCTGTTTACTACACAGACACTGTGCACAACACACAGTACACACACACAGTACACACACACAGTACACTCTTCTGCTCACCAGCTGTGAAGGGGTTGAAGTTGCTTTGTGGTGCGGCGGTGGCAACTGAAAGTGACGATGAATGCAGATTATCAGCAGTGTATGACAGCCAGTATATGACTTGTCATTACTTTCAGTAGTGACAGTGCATGTTCTCATCATAGTACATAAACTTCAACATAAGTCATCACCAACACACAAAACCACTAACACAACAAAAATATAGCACCTATGTAGGCGCCTCACTACTAACGGAAGTCACCAATACACTCGACGGCCAATGCTAAAGATTAGATTTTAACCAAAGTTCATGAAACAAGATAAATGCTGAAGAAAAAACCAAGTAGGTGCTGAAAACCGGGCAGCAGTTTGCTGCAGGTTGTTCTTCTTAACATTACAAAACACATATTGTTCAACAAAAAGAAGGCCTACCTAACTCTCAGCTTAAGCCCTCACACATTTTCCCCCTGGGAGCGCTGATTCCCATAGATACAATAGCTGTGTCCCCCTGAGGGGTAATTCCCATAGATACAATAGTTGTGTCCCCCTGAGGAGTAATTCATATAGATACAATAGTTGTGTCCCCCTGAGGGCTAATTCCCATAGATACAATAGCTGTGTCTTCCTGAGGGGTAATTCCCATAGATACAATAGTTGTGTCCCCCTGAGGGCTAATTCCCATAGATACAATAGCTGTGTCTTCCTGAGGGATAATTCCCATAGATACAATAGTTGTATCCCCCTGAGGGCTAATTCCCATAGATACAATAGCTGTGTCTTCCTGAGGGGTAATTCCCATAGATACAATAGTTGTGTCCCCCTGAGGGCTAATTCCCATAGATACAATAGCTGTGTCTTCCTGAGGGGTAATTCCCATAGATACAATAGCTGTGTCCCCCTGAGGGGTAATTCCCATAGATACAATAGTTGTGCCCCCCTGAGGGGTAATTCCCATACATACAATAGCTGTGTCCCCCTGAGGGCTAATTCCCATAGATACAATAGCTGTGTCTTCCTGAGGGGTAATTCCCATAGATACAATAGCTGTGTCCCCCTGAGGGGTAATTCCCATAGATACAATTGCTGTGTCCCCCTGAGGGGTAATTCCCATAGATACAATAGCTGTGTCCCTCTGAGGGGTAATTCCCATAGATAAAATAGCTGTGTCACCCTGAGGGGTAATTCCCATAGATACAATAGCTGTGTCCCCCTGAGGGGTAATTCCCATAGATACAA
>JACJUY010006968.1:20682-34854 GCA_014220935.1 Platorchestia sp. MABIK
CATGGCAGTCTTGAAACATGGCAGTCTTGAAACATGGCAGTCTTGAAACATGGCAGTCTTGAAACATGGCAGTCTTGAAACAAGGCAGTCTTGAAACAAGGCAGTCTTGAAACAAGGCAGTCTTGAAACAAGGCAGTCTTGAAACAAGGCAGTCTTGAAACAAGGCAGTCTTGAAACATGGCAGTCTTGAAACATGGCAGTCTTGAAACATGGCAGTCTTGAAACATGGCAGTCTTGAAACATGGCAGTCTTGAAACAAAGCAGTCTTAAAACACAATTTTAAATAATTTATACCATAAGCGTTACTAATAATAATAATTAATATAATGATTTATACCATACCGTATAATAATTTATCCCGTATAATGATTTAAACCATAAGCGTTATAATTTATACCATAAGCAGATGTAGATTGTTTCTTGGTTGTAGTACAATGGGCAAATTTAAATATAGCTACCTGTGGGCCCGATTGAGATGCTTTTTTGTGTTTGTTTCAGTGGTGTTTGTGTGCTTCCATTGAATTGAGAAGCTTTTTGGGTATATTGCAATTGAAATGCATATTGGATTTATTTGAATAGGGACGCCTTTTGGGTTTATTTGAGTAAACCCAAAAAAAATAAACCCAAAAAAGCGTCTCAATTCAATGGAAGTCTCCACAAACACCATTGTGTAAACTTACATTGAATTGAAACGCTTTTTTGAGTTTATTTTTTGGGCCCAAATGACAAGCTACCTTCCTAAAAGGCAAGCCATAGGCCTAGATGGCATGACATGGGTCTATAAGCCATGACGTACGCCTAAAAGACGTGTCATAGACGCTCCTTTCCTATCTTGTTCAACCAGAATACGAATATCATTGGCCCTTTCATTAAAAGAAATCAGATTCTCATATTATTTAACGCGCTTAGTAATTTTGAAATTAATTCGTTTGAACATGAATAAAAAATTTTTGGATATTTTTCCAAATAATATTTTGAAAAATGTCTTAAGGGTTCCATCTTGAGGAAATTTAAACTTTATCATAAATACCTGGAAGTTGAAACAAACTTAGCCCATGAATAGATATTCAAGAGAATTTCAGAAAACGCATTAGTTCTTAGAATGTCTTAGAATATTGTGCACGAGCAAACTTGCGATCTTTTTTGAAGAAATTTTGCAACAACGTTGGAGTTCCATCATTTTCTATGGCACATAGAATGCGTTTAACGCGTTTAATAATCGAAATTCTACGTTTCAACATGAGTGACCAGGAACTTTTGAATATTTTTCAAAGTGATTTTTTTTTTTAAATATCCTACCGTTTTTCACAAAAAAATTGTTGGAAAAACATCCGAAAATTTCTTGCTATTCTTGCGCCAACAAAGTAATTTCAATTATTGAACGCGTTGAATACACTCTATGTGTCATAGAAAATGATAAAACTCTAATTTTTGCAGTAAAATTTCCTTGAAAAATGTTACAAGTTTGCTCGGGCACAATTTACAACGAAATTCAAAAAATTTATGCGTTTTTCTGAAATTTGCGCTAGAATATTTACTAATAAACAGAATTCATTCAATTTATAGATACTCATTTTATGCCTGATTTATATAAAAGGGAGACCATTACGATTTTTTACAAAAAATAACTTCGAAAAAGATTCGAAACTTCCTTGTCATTCCTGTTCAGACGAAATCATTTCAATTTTTAAACACGTCAAATGTACTCTGTGGCATAAAAAATGATAACACTCAAATTTTTGCTGCGAATTCTTCCTTGAAAAATATTGCAAGTTTCTTCCAGCATTTTCGACGAAATTCTAAGAATACCGACCCTTTTTTTTAAACTTGCGCTGGAATATTTATTCATTGGCAGAATTTCATTCAACTTTCAGATGATTATTTTGAAGCCAACGTTTCCATAAGAGAATTGTCCACGAAGTACAAATTTGTCAAGCCTTAATTTTAGAAAATGCATCGGATCATAGAATTCCGTTAAAAATTGTGCCCGAGTAAACTTGAAATATTTTTTTTCAACCAACAAAACATTGTTATAAAAAACGGTGTTTTATCTTTTTCTTCATCATATAAAGTGCGCTTACCGCGTTTAATAATCGAAATGAATTTGTTTAAACAGTAAATGGCAAGGAATTTTTAAATATATTTCCCACCGAAACTTTTTGGAAAAAAGTCCTAATTTTGATTCGCCAACAATAAACTCATTTCCAGTTTTTCTATGTACGCAATACTATTGATGAACTAAATTATTCTCCGAGATATTCCAAAACAAATGTTTTTAAGATATAACTGCAGTATCAATTTTCTCAACTGCTTGCTTCGCTAGGGAGTTGTAAGTATCCCAAGACACAGCAAAGCCAACAGATCGATCAGGTGCTAGTTAAAGCCTTCCTTACCGAACAAAAGCGTTCCGAAAACAGGAAGAAGGAAGGCACCATTTAGTGTGAAGTAAAGGGAACACGAAATCTTATGCACAAGGGACATGCAAACAATAAAATCAAACAGTTATTGAAACTAGATTAAAGTTGAAGAAGAAAGTAAGCCAATCTAACTCCCATCTCGGGACCTCACATTTTCCCCTTGAGGGTGCCAATTCCCATAGACCAATAGTTGTACCCCCGTGAGGGAACCAACGGATAGAACGTTTTGTGGAAACATTACAGAGCTTCATAAAATAGAACTGGACAAACAAGACTACATGTTTTGGCAGCTCTGTGAAATCCTTTCTAGATAACCTATTTAATGATGTCATAAATAATATAGAGCTCTAAATATTTGTACTCACTTTCTGACTACTCAGTAGTCGTGTGTTTTATTTTGATGCACGTGTTTATGGTCATCGGTACAAGTCTAATGAGTTAGATAAAAAAATCATTAATTTAAGAAAATCTAATGTAAAAGAAAATCAAGTTGCATCCAACACAGAAATAAAAACACATAAGTAATCGTCAGCCAAAGGATCAGCGCATTTCTTCGGCCACCTTGTATTAAGCTCTTAATTCGTCGGCCCATCATTAAAAGGTCAACTCTTCATTCACGTGAGTGATAATTTACGCCATATTTTCATAATATTTCTTTATCTATAAATAAAAACAGATAAGGTAGGATATTCTCATAAAGTAAAGTAACAGAAACAATCGAGACACTAAGAACACGAAGTGTTGCGGTGAAAAGCTGCAGACTAACTCTTCAATCACGTGTTATAGGTGACAATCCATGTCAGATTTTCATATTATTTCTTACTTAGAGAAAAAATGAGCCGTAAATAAGACATTCCCGTAAAATAAGGTAATAACAAAAAAGAAAAACACTAAAAACAGGAAGTGCGACGGCGAAAAGCTGAAAGAAAAAATAAAAACGAGACACGCACTAAACGAATTTCAGGGAACTGAAGCCAACGTGATAAAAACTGAAAAGAGACAACACAAACGACGGCCCGTCAGATATAAATCCGAGTCTGACACCACTGCAGAGGCGGCAGAGAATCATAAAGTGGTTCACTGAACGTTCATGTGAGCATTTTTATTAAAATAGAACCAATACGAACATCGTGTATGTTTCCGCCATCTTTGCCCTTAATTTGCAAATCCAGTTTATAAATTTTAACGCGACTAGACACGTCTCGTCAAGCGTCTTTAAAAATAAGCGTTTTGGCTTCGTTCTGAAAATAGAATCTGTTTTGAAAATAGACAGGTCGGCTCTCTATAATCCGATTGCTGAAATGGGTTCTGACGGTTCTGACAGCAAAGATTGCATGCAGACCCTCTGACCTTCCCTTGCCAAAACCGAAACTTTTTTTAGAGATTTACGCAATTGTTAGCGATGGAACTGGCAGCGTAAGTTCAACTGTCGATTTGACCACATTCGTGCTGTTCTTTTTTATAAAATCATTCATGCTGAAAGGAACAAGACTAAACGATGCGATTGTAACCATGGTGAAAGACCGAAGTGACACTAAAAATACGAACATGAGTAGCTGATGTGAAGCATCTAACACAAATTTTTTTCGGAGTGTTAGAAAGTAGCTGAGAACTCATGAATTTCTGTTTTCCAATGCAAATTTTTTGGAAATCCATAAAAATCACCAGTTTCTCACACCAATTTTTCCGAAATCCATAAAAAATCTTTCTCACCCAATTTTTTCCGAAACCCCGAAAAAAATATAACTTTCTATTTTCTTGTACGAGTTTTTTGCGGAAAAAAATGCGTAATTCAACCTTAGAAAAACATTTTTATTTTGTCACTCAAATTCTTCAGAAATCGCAACTTAATTTTCCCATGCAAATTTTTTTAGGAATTCGAAAAAATTGTTTTCGCACCCAAATTTATGAGAAGTTCTGGAAAACGAGAACTTTCTACTTCCTCCTGCAGGTTTTCTGAAAGACAAACATTGGGTGGAAACTCACAGGAGTCTACCAGCGCTGTCCTGCACCCAGGCTTCGTAACGCAAGGGGGCCGCTGTGGTGGTGGTCGTGTTCAGGTGCTGGAAGTGCATAGGAGTCCCTGCTTCCCTTGGTCTGCAAAAATAAAGTTTAAAAATAAAGTTAGTGTCTTGACCAACTGAATTTGAAATTTAAAAACAAAATATCAAGTTAGTGTATTGAGGTACTGGAAGTGCATAGGAGTCCCTGCTTCCCTAGGACAACAAAAATATTTAAATTTAGAAATTAAGTTTCTGTGATGAGCAAGTGCATAGTATTCCCTGCGTCTCTATGCTACCATCCAAAAGTATTCAATTTCAAGTGGAAACTCAACCCTAAATTTATTATTATTGGTCAATTTTAAAACAAAGTGCGGTGAGAAAGTAAATCCGGTGCCTGCTCCCAATTTAAAAATGAAGTCAGTGTCTTGAGCAAATGTATCGAGGTGCTGCCTGCCTTCCTTAGGTCTACTAATAATTGAAAAATGTTAGAGCCCTCAGAAACTGAATCCGGTGCCTACTTCTTTGAGCCTTCAAAAAACAAATAAACAATGTTCGTAAATTTGGACAAGATAAAAGTTGTGAAAAGTGTAAAAATATTAAAAATAATAAAAATCATACTAATAATTAATCAAAATAGGAAAAATATTTTAAAATTCCGAATAGTATAAATGATTAAAAAAAAATGTAGCCAATGTAGCTAAAATAGCAAAAATGACCATAGTACCCAAAATAGCCATAATCGCTACACTAGCCAAAATTGTTGAAATAGTACGCCTAGTAACCATAGCAAACAGTACTAATGGACAAAAATGGTAAAATGGTTTAAAAGGTGAAAAATACCAAATTGACAAACATGGGGGAAAGGCGAAAATGACGAAAATTACCAAAATGAAAATGACGAAAATGAAAATGACGAAAATGGACGAAAATGGTGCAAATGGCGAAATTGAAAATGGAAATGAGAAAATGGAAAAACAGTATCTTGTAGAACTGAGAGTAACACGGAAGCGAGAACTAATTTTAAGCACTGCAAAATGAAAGCCTGCTTTCCTTTTCAATGCGCATAGTCCTGTTTTTTGCACTGAGCCGAGCAAAAAATATTGCCTTCCTTCTCAATACCAATCTGATGTTTCTGTCTTTGTGCTGAGGTCTTGCAAGAAAAGCCGAGCGTAAAACTGATGGTAGAAAAGCAAGAATGTGTCATGAAATGTGTCAAGAATGTGTCTTGAATATGTCATGTGACATGAAAAGCATGAATGTGCCAAGAATGTGTCATGAATGTGTCATGAAAAGCATGAACGTGTCATGAAATGTGTCATGAATGTGTCATGAAAAGCAAGAATGTGTCATGGACATAATAAATTGGCACAAACATTACAGGGCAGTCACCAAATCGTGTTTCTTCACTGAGACTCGCAAACACGATAGCAAATGTTGACAAAACGGGAGTCCTATTCTCAAACTTTTTAACTGTTGATAAAGCCTTCCACTGGAAATGAAAAACGAATTGAAGTAAAAAAAGTGGAAATGACATTTGTGTAGAGGAAAAAAGTGAAATGAAAAAGAGTACAAATGAAAAAGGAGTAAAAAATAATTGGAAATAAAAACGTGAAAATGGGAAAAACTACAAATGAAAATGATAAAAGAGTCAAATATAAAAATAGTGGAGAAGTAACTATGATAAATAAAGAAAATTAAAAAAAGACTTGTGGATGGAGCTCAAACATGTAGAGCACATACTAGTGCACACACATTTCAATAGTACACTAGCACGGGCGTAAAGATCACGCAAATGACACTTTGACCGCGACGTGAACCACTGGTGGTACACGGAGGCAATTTTCATAATGATGTAACCAACCAGCAGTCACAAACTCAATTTTCATTAACACTAACTCAAAGGTAAATGAAGGCATGATCCAGTTCATGTTCGCTGCTTTCCAAACAGCTTACTGCGGTTGACTTTAAATTCGAGTTGAACATTGAACTCCAGACCAACCCACCGCGGCCAACTTGTAAACAAAATAAAGGCGAAACTATTTGCAACAACCACAATTTCACGATCATATCACGTGAAATGTCATTCAGAAGAAGCAACATGGTATGGAACGAAAAATTTAGTGTACGTAAGCGTTATAAATTGTCTATTTTTTGAGAGTTGTGTATGGCTTCAAATGGTCTTTTACAAAAAGTTCAATATTGAGCTTCAGTTTAACCTATCGCTGTCAACATGTCAAAGTAGCCTCTGTCAACTCACTCCTGTGCACACTCGGCGTTGACACTTTTAGTGGTCAGGTGTAGCCATAGCTCGACGTAGACAGTGTTAACAGGAGCTGGACTGGTTGGCAGAGGAAGGTTGACAGACAGCTGCGGTGGAACTTGTCCCTGTTAAACATGGAAAGTTGACACTGGTTGACTTTAGAGTTCAAGCATTTTTTATTCAAACATGAAAAATTTACATTGAGTACTTTAAGAGTTCAAACATTTATTCATTTAGACATGGAAAGTTGAAACTGGTAAACTTTAGAGTTGAGTTTGGTCCGCCTGATCAACGACAATTCACACCCATCATCATCAGACGGCTTAAATAGGAGGATTTAAAAAAAACAATGAATGGACCTGTTTTCTAACTTTAAAGTAACTTTTCACAGCTGATCTTAATTAAACACATATATTTTAGTTTGATGAAATCAATCAACTTTTACTCTACTCCATTTATGGTTTAATTACTTTTAAGAATTTCTACGTAAAATTGGGTTGTATCGTTTGAACAAGACAAGATAAATATGACCACACACACGTCCCACTACAAAACACATACGTGTATTTATTAATAATAACTGTACTAAAATATCTGTAATAGCTCATAACATTCACGTCATAAGGTAATTTTATATCATTTTGCATTCGTATCATGCACAGGACAAATCATCATCACACTGCATCATATTGCAACAAATTATTTCGTAAAATATAATTTGGCAATCGTTCAACTTCGACACCGTTCAATATTTTATCATTTTGTTTGAAAATTAAATTTCACAATTGTTAAATCATATGCTTGCCATTTCACATGACTATAAAGATTAGATTAGATGTTAGTTCAAGCCTATCTAACCGTAACAAAGGCTCTCCAGAGAAACGAAAGAAGAAAACACCACTTGGTATGGAGTTGAGGGAACGCGGAATCTATGCAGAAAGGGCATAGAAACAGTAAATTGAGAGAGAAGTTCATGAAACAAGATAAAAGACGAAGAAAAAAGTCAGAGGTGCTGAATAGCAGAGCAGCAGTGAACCGAGAAAAACGGTCCTTAACAGAACAAAAAAAAACTTTTATTTCAACAAAAAGAAGGCCTACTTAACCCTCAGCTCGGGACCTCACATTTTCCCCCTCGGAATGCAAATTCCCATAGATACAATAGTTGTATACCCTGAGGGGAACAATTCTCTAATTTGCATGACATTAGACAGAAAGGAAGGCGTGTATTTGGCAGACATTAGACAGGAATAAAGGCGTGCATTTGACGGATATTAGACAGGAAGAAGGGCGGCAATTTGACGGACATTAAACAGCAAGGATGACGGGAATTTGACGGATATTAGACAGGAAGAAGACCGGCAAGCCACCACTTTTCCCGAAACAAAAATGCCGGCTTCTTTTAGCTTTCGATGACCAGTTTTACGCGAAGCTTCCACACGTTAAAAAATTGAATAAGTACAAAGTTTTGAGTGCTTGCTAATGTATTCTAGACAGGAAAATATTAGAGGCATTTTGATAAAAACTGATTGGAAAGTTCAGAAAAAATTTCGTCGGGCCGCAAAGCTTACAAGCAATTTGCGAAAATATAACTTAGTTAATGAGTAATTTTATTTTTTGCTGTACAGGTTAGTAGAAAGTAGCTGAAAGATGTTAAGTTAATAGGTTAGTAAAAATATGGTAACAGAAAGTAGTTGTGATAAATGTTCATGAGTACAATTGTACTGCAAAAAGGATAACCAAGAAAAGATTTTCCTAAAAATGAGATGGCAAAAACGCATTATTTATCAAAGCAGAACCATTTATGTGTATATTGCACCTCACACAGACGAAGATATGACCTCCCCATGCACTTTTCACTGCACGGAAACCGAAAAGCTTATAAACATCCTAAATAATCTATCTTGAATTAAATGGAAATAAACAAGTTTTTAAACAAGTCTGAGACACCATGGGGGCTAAATGCAAGCCACGTCTGTTAAAATATTGCAGTTGCTATTTTTTAAGGTGAAGCGGGTGCACAATTGTTTCTCTGTAGGATTTACGGGCTTACGAAAAAATTTTGCCGGAAAACAAACATAACCCAAAAATTTCCTGTAACAAAAAATGATTTTTAGGATAAAAGAAATTAGATGAATGCAGCTTTTTTATCCAGTAACGAAACAGCGGGACATCTTCGTGCTGAATATTATCTCAATTACCAGAACAATTAGAACTTTTGGAGCCAATAGAGGGTCTAGGAGCCAATAGAGGCTCCACGAGCCAATAGAAGCTCCAAGAGCCAACAGGGGCTCCAAGAGCCAACAGAGGCTCCAAGAGCCAACAGAGGCTCCAAGAGCCAATAGAGGCTCCAAGAGCCAATAGAGGCTCCAAGAGCCAATAGAGGCTCCAAGAGCCAATAGGGGCTCCAAGAACCAATAGGGGCTCCAAGAGCCAATAGGTGCTCCAAGAGCCAATAGGTGCTCCAAGAGCCAATAGGAGCTCCAGGCGCCAATAGGAGCTCCAGGCGCCAATATTCTCACCACTAATGCAGTCGGGAAGAGAGCGCTTTGATCGCTGAAAAGATGTAACTGAATTTTTTATGTTGATGCTGCGGCCAAAGAGCCTGTGGTGCTGGGAACGTGTTGGGAGCATGTTAAGGATTGGGGAGTGTTTTGAATATGTGACCAGCATATGTTACTGGCATGGTCGATGTTATGTAAGTTACTTGAATGTTATAACATGTTACTAGCCTGTTCGAAAATGTTACTAGCCTGTTCGAAAATGTTACTAGCATGTTTGGATATGCTATATCATGTTTAAATATGTTAATAGCATAGCATGTTTGAATATATTGCTAGCATGTTTGAATATATTGCTAGCATGTTTGAATATATTGCTAGCATGCTTGAATATATTGCTAGCATGTTTGAATATATTGCTAGCATGTTTGAATATATTGCTAGCATGTTTGAATATGTTACTAGCATGTTTGATGTTCAGTATGTTACTAGCATGGTCGATGTTCAATATGTTACTAGCATGTTCGATGTTGAATATGTTACTAGCATGTTTGATGTTCAATATGTTACTAGCATGTTCGATGTTGAATATGTTACTAGCATGTTTGAGTATGATGCTATCGTGTGTGATGCTTTGGTTTGACAATGATCTTTAAACGCTTGCCAATCATGTACACATGACAAATCTTTGAAAATTTAAAAGCGAAGAAAATGCTAATAAAATCAGCCATTTTAAAAAAAAAAAAAAAAAATCGAAAACGTTTCGAAAACCAGCTCCATCATCAGTTCTGTAAAATACAAAGTAAAATCTATCTAAGAGCCAATTTATAATGGCTCTTGGAGCTCAATAGGAGTCAATAGGAGCTCAATAAGAGCCAATAGCTCAGTAGGAGCTCAATAGGAGCCCAATAAGAGCTCAATAGGAGCTCCAGGAGCTAATAGGAGCTCCAGGAGCTAATAGGAGCTCCAGGAGCTTATAGGAGCTCCAGGAGCCAATTGGAGCTCCAGGAGCCTATAGGAGCTTCAGGAGCCAATAGGAGCTTCAGGAGCCAATAAGAGCTGCAGGAGCCAATAAGAGCTGCAGGAGCCAATAGGAGCTCCAGAAGCCAATAAGAGCTGCAGGAGCCAATAGGAGCTCCAGGAGCCAATAGGAGCTCCAGGAGCCAATAGGAGCTCCAGGAGCCAATAAAAGCTCCAGGAGCCAATAGGAGCTCCAGGAGCCAATAGGAGCTCCAGGAGCCAATAGGAGCTCCAAGAGCCAATAGGAGCTCCAAGAGCCAATAGGAGCTCCAAGAGCCAATAGGAGCTCCAAGAGTCAATAGGAGCTCTAGGAGCCAATGAAGCTCTAGGAGCCACTAGGAGCTCTAGGAGCCAATGAAGCTCTAGGAGCCACTCGGAGCTCTAGGAGCCAATGAAGCTCTAGGAGCCAATGAAGCTCTAGGAGCCAATAGGAGCCAAACGGTCCTGCTCAGCATGAATGCACGATCGATAATAAATTACAGAATATTAAAAAAATTACAACTATTCATTAACCATCTGAAGGGGCTACGAGCTAAGCATGTTGCTAAAAATTGGTTTTTCTTCAAAAATCAGCATAGATTCTAAAATCCTAAGGTCAAAATCACGGAAACGACAGTAATTCAATTATTTGAAAATCATCATAACGAATAATGCACTGCACTTCTCGGCGCGGCTGCGTATTGCTGAATGAGGAGGATGAGCCAACAAGTTACCAGTACGGAAACTCCTTCCGCAGTGCTCTGCCACTCTTGCGTAACTATTGCGCGACGTCATTCCGACGTACGCCGATGCGCACTGCGCACAACTATACTTATACACAACAGAAGAGCGCATGAGCCCGGGAATTGAGTCCTCGTACCGAAAAAATGAACCAATAGTTGCTTTACTAACCAGTATAACACGTAAACTTACTTCAGGAAAATGCTTACTGAGTGCGCGAAAATGCTTAGCCACGCCGAAATTTGTAGTGCAATTATTCGTGATGATGATTTTAAAATAATTGACAGTTCTTTCAGGGATTTTGAGTGTAGGATTTTAGAATCTTTGCATACTTTTACGGAAGGATCAATTTTAAACAGCATGCTTAGTTCGCATCCCCTTCAGATAGTAGTTTAATGCATAGTTATCCTTTTTTGTAAATTCTGAAATTTATCATCGATCGTGTTTTGTTTTCAAGCTCACGTTAGATTAAATTTACTTTGTATTTTACAGGACGGATGACGGAGCTGGTCTCCGACCTGTTTTCGATTTTTTCTTTTTGTGAATAAAATGACCAATGGCATTTTTTTCGTTTTAAATTTTTAGTGAATTTGCGATTTAAACGAGGTGAACATCTGTTCAAAATCTTTGAAATGTTGCGCAGAACAACGCATTTAGTTTGTTACATGAATCAAAAATTTCTACTTTAAAATGATCTTCATATATAATATTCAATTTGATCCTTCTTTAGTTAGTTAGTCCGTCCGTTACGCTCACATTCGAGTTTGCGGTACCACGGATACCGAATGCTGAGTGTTACATTAAAAGATCGCCGCTACATGCATTGATGTGTTTGACATTTTATATAAACTTCTCCTAATTATTAAGAATTGTTAAGAAATATGGTCAGAGAACCGTACCTTTTCTTCATGTTTAGGTGATAATTACGCCGATTAAAGCTTTAGAACCCCGCAATGGAGTGAAGATTGGAAGCTCCTCGCGATAGAATGAGACTTCACCGGCATCGAATAAAGAATGAACAACGGAAGGAAATCCCTGAAAGGGACGGGCAACGTCAGCAAGTGAGGCGAGCTGAAATGAACGATATACAACATGAAGAGTACCTTCAGCGAGACAGTCGAAGAAAGCAAATCATGCGTGGAATAACGGACGAGGAGCAACAATCGCAGTATCGCGAGCAGCAAATAAATTTATCCCAGCAAAGAAACCTATGTATGGATGAGGAACAGCAGGCACAGTACCTAGAGCATCAGAGAAATTTCTTTCGGCAAAGAAAGCAGAATATGAACGAGGAGCAGCAAAGGGTTAGGTTACCATAGGTTAGATAATGTTGATGAAATTTTTTCCTGGGTCCACGGATTTTTTTTATGTGTGACATATTATCAGGAAAGCTTCGGTTAGGATACGATGAGTAACTATATGTTAGGTTAGGATAAGTTAGAATTGAATATGTTTTGTTAGAATTTGTTTGGTAATTTTGACCAGCAATGATATGATAGGTTAAAGATATGTTATGTTACGATAGGTTAGGTAATGTTGACAGTTTTTTTTCACAGGACCACGGTTTTTTTATGTTAGGTTAGGATAGGATAGGTTAGCATGGTTAGGTAATGTTGATGGAATTTTTTAACGGGTCCACGGTTTTTTATGTTTGACATATTATTAGGATCGGTTTGGTTACTATAGGTTAGGGTAGGATTGGTTAGAAAATGTTAGGTAAGGGTTGGTAAGGTTAGAATATGTTAGGTAAGGGTAGGTTAGGTTAGAATATGTTGTGATAGAATTGGTGAGGTAATGTTGACCGAAATATTTCAAAGGTCCACCCAGCTGACTGACGACATTGGTTAAGATAGGTTAGGAAAGGTTAGGATATGTTAGGTTAAGATATGTATAGTTAGAATAGATTTGATAATGTTAACGGAATTTTATAATGGGTCCACGGTTTTTTATGTTTGACACATTATCAGGAACGGTACGGTTAGGATAGGATAGGTTACAATATGTTGTGATGGGTTAGGTTAGAAAAGGTTTTGTTGGAATTGGTAAGGCAATGATGACCGCATCCACCGAGCGGAACAATGGAATTTTCACGGGTCCTGCAAGTAATTATTATATCATATAATTGGAGACCTCAGGAGAGCAAAAAGAAGATACTTTTTAGTCGGCACTGTAGAAAACGGGGAATCTATGCACAAGATGGGACCCCACTCAGGATACCATGTGCACCGTAAACAGCTGCTAAGGAAGGAAGAAAATGAAAAACTAGTGAAGGGATTACATACAAACCATGAAACTTGTTTGTTGCAAAATGAACAAGATAGACATGAGTCCCGAAGGCTTATCTACAGTTGAGGGGACCTAACAGTATCCCCCTGGGGGCGCCTGTCCCCATAGCATAGGAAAGACAAACCTAACTAACCTCTACTGTCCCCTGGAAATATCGCTTCAAAAAATCCGCAGGAAATTGTACCATTAGAAAACCACGAGAAAATTCAACGAGAAAATTTAACCAGAATATTCAATGAAAAAATTCAACGAGAAAATTCAACGAGAAAATTCAACGAGAAAATTCAACGAGAAAATTCAATGAGAAAATTCTACGAGAAAATTCTACGAGAAAATTCAACGAGAAAATTCAACGAGTAAATTCAACGATAAAATTCAACGAGAAAATTCAACAAGAAAATTCAACGAGAAAATTCTACGAGAAAATTCAACGAGAAAATTCAACGAGTAAATTCAACGATAAAATTCAACAAGAAAATTCAACGGGAAAATTAAACGAAAAAATTCAACGAGAAAATTCTACAAGAAAATTCAACGAGAAAATTCTACGAGAAAATTCAACGAGAAAATTCAACGAGAAAATTCAACGAGAAAATTCAACAAGAAAATTCAACGGGAAAACTAAACGAAAAAATTCAACGAGAAAATTCTACAAGAAAATTCAACGAGAAAATTTAATTAGAAAATTCAACGAGAAAATTCAACGAGAACATTCAAGGAGAAAATTCAACGAAAAAATTCAACAAGAAAATTTAATCATAAAATTCAACGCGAAAATTCAACTCAAAAATTCAACTCAAAAATTCAACTCAAAAATTCAACTCAAAAATTCAACTCAAAAATTCAACTCAAAAATTCAACGAGAAAATTCAACGAGAAAATTCAACGAGAAAATTCAACGAGAAAATTCAACGAGAAAATTCAACGAGAAAATTCAACGAGAAAATTCAACGAGAAAATTCAACGAG
>JACJUY010006969.1:15383-37020 GCA_014220935.1 Platorchestia sp. MABIK
ACGCAACACCAGGTAACGCAACACCAGGTAACGCAACACCAGGTAACGCAACACCAGGTAACGCAATACCAGGTAAGGCAACACTCAGGTAACGCAACACTCAGGTAACGCAACACCAGGTAAGGCAACACTCAGGTAACGCAACACTCGAGTAACTCCTAGTGTCATATGCCTCGTACTCATTAATTTACAGAATTATTATGTCCTGCATAAGATGTAAAATAATATTTGTTATTATCATATTGAGCAAAATTCAAGATAATCGTAACGTACTCAATAATATTGCATATAATCTGAAATAAAATATTCGTTAGTTAAAACATCCCCGTATAAATAGAGCGGCAACATAACTTACTTTTTTCAAAACCGAATTAAACCCGTTGTATGACTCAGAAAAGTTTTATTTGTTTTTACAATGTAGGTACATACCTAATGTTCGGTTTTACTCAGTTGTGGAGATCAAACAAGGTAGGTGACGTCTCCCATTCTCCATCCACTGAGTAAACCTATATCTGGCGTTTGTCACTACTGCCAGAATAGCAGGGGTTATGTTGGCCATTTCCTCCTGGATGTTCGCCTTCAAATCTTGCAGGGTCCTTGGACGGCTCTCATAATCGCGGGATTTGAAAAAAAAACATAGAAAAAAAATCACATGGAGCAAAATTGTGGGAGCACGCAATCTCCCCTAATAGAGATGAGGCGCACCGGGAACCGCCGCTCGAAAAGTAGGCCTCAACGGCAAACGCAAGCTGCTAACTCTTCCAACGCATGATGGTGACCAAATACCATGGGAAGAAAATTTTATAATTTCGCCTTTTGAAAGATACCACTATCGCTCCCCTACGACGTCAACCAACTGAATGATGCGCATTTAAAAAAAAAGGAAGTTATGTTGCCGCACCCTGTATAATAATTGCACAACGCGAATTTTGAAACTAGCTTGAAAGTAACTCGTACGTTAACTCGTTCAACGCGTGTTAATTTGACTTCATCATATTTTATCCTCCCCCGCTAGCTGGTTTTCATTGTGTCTGATTTTATCTCCCCCCGCCAGCTGGTCCGCACCCCCCGTAAGGCGGTGCTGGAGAGCCTCGTCCACGACTTGGAGGCAGCGGAGACGGTGAACACTCTCTCGTACTCCACCTCAGCCTCAGCCTCCGGCTCGAGGCGGTTCAGCACCTCGCCATTCAAGATCGTTCGCGTTGTGGACAGGAACGGCGACATTAGGGCGCTGAGGTACGAGTGTGTGTTTAGCTGTGTACGTGTGTGTGTATGTGGGCAGTTGTGTACGTGTGTGTGGGTGAGTGCGAGTGTATGTGTATGTGGGCAGATGTGTAGGCATGTGTTTACATGTAGGCAGCTGTGTAGACGTGTATGTTTGTGGGCGGATAAGTAGGCGTGTGTGCGTGTGTTTGTGACCAGATGTGCAGACGTGTGCAAGGTGTAGATTTGGTGTAGACTGGTGTAGACTGGAGCAAGAACGTGCATGTAGATGTATGTAGATGCGTGTAGGTGTGTGCAGGTGTGCGTTATTGTGGGTAAGTGTCGGTGATATCTGCACGTGTAAGCAGATGCATGTGAATGTATTCAGGTCCGAACCTCGGGAGGTTTCCACCAATTTCAAATCGCCTCCAATCTTCAATAATAGTAAATATCAAAAGAATAAACATTCTAGAGAAAATTAGGCAACTGATAGGCGTAATTAATAACCTCTTGATTCCGTTGCAGATCAAACGAAGACACAGAATTCGAGTGCACTCGTCAAGGCTACTACAGAAACCCCGGCGACTGCTCCCAGTTCTACCGGTGCGTGAAGTTCGACCAGTACATAGACGACTACACGGTGTTCGAATATGAATGTCCACCGGGGCTGGTGTTCGACGACAGATGGGAGGTGTGTGCCTGGCCGTCCGCGGCGCCGCCGTGTGATGGGTCGTCTGAAATCTTCCCTGTTCCGAGACAGAAGAACGTGTGTCCAGAAGATGGGTTCTTCGCCGATCCTGAAAACTGCAGGTGGTTCTTTGCGTGCAAAGACTACTACGGCAATGGCACCTACATGCAATACGAGTTCAGGTGTCCGTTTGGGTTAGCGTACGACGAAGAGAATGGTATCTGTAACTGGTCATGGTTGGTGGACAGCTGTGGGGATGCAGGAGTGGAAAGGCAAAGATATCAAGGGGATACCAGCAACATACAACCGGTTCCTGTGAGTCAAGTGACAGGTGGACTCTTTGGGAACCGCGGAAGGGGAAAGAAGTTGCTCGGAGCTTCATCAAGTTACGATCAACCCGAAAAAAGTTTATCAAGTTACGACCAACACGAAGAAGAATCAAGCGACGAGAAGTGTCCAGGCTGCGGAAGCTCTCCCCAACTTACGCTTGGAGGTAAAGGAGTTTACGATCCTCAAAGAGGTTTGGTTGTCAACCAAAATTTGCTATCTGGAAACCGAAAAACTGGACATTCTGTCCAATCTGCACGCCCTCCATCATCAAGCAGGATAAGAAACGGAGTGAGAATTGCATCTACAGACCAAAATAAACTGTCGAGTTACGAGCCAAATCAAGTTACTCAAACCCTTTCTTCAAGACAACAGCAAGATTCAGGCGCTAAATCTCCAGGATCAAATTCATATCAATCGGGTTCTGATTCAGGTTCAAACGCTCGAGGCTCATCCCGCTCAAGTTCAAGAGCACAGGCAACTCGTAAAGAGGCGTCCACCTCTGCGGCTAGCCAAAGGCGACCAAATTCAGGACAGCTGAGTAATTTATCTAACAATCATGAAGCGTCTTCTGTGACAGTCGATTCCGACGAGTACAGCCATTCCGACGGCTATCGATTCCCAGAACCTGTTTTTGAGAGCACCAGTTTCGGGAATCGCATTCCTGAAAGACAGGTAACAGGAGTTTCATTTTCAAAAGACTTCGAGTCTGGCATTCCTTCAGCGCCTTCCAATTCGTACGGACCTCCGAAGGTGACTTATTCGACACCCGTGCAGTCATCTGGTAAAAGTTCTGGATCCAGCAACACAGCAACGTATCCTGGTCAGAGTAATGTCGGAGTGACGTATCCTGATCAGAGGAGCAATGTCGGAGCAACATATGCTGGTCAAAGGAGCAATATTGGAACAATAAATCTTGATCAGAGGAGCAATGTCGGTTTTAGTCCTGAAAATTATGAGCAAACTTCTTATCCCTATCCTGACCCAGACGTGTCCTTCGATTTCGCAAATGTAAATGGACCTCCACGCACCCCTAATGGACAATCTTCTAGAACCTATGACCAGAGCAATTCTGGCAGAGATTTCTTCGACCTCGAGAACAGCGATGAAAAGTTTGACAAGAGTATGTACGGTGACAACGTGCAGTCTGCACGCAGAAAGTCTGCATCCACAGCTACGCAAAATGTGCAGTCTGCTGCCTTACCCTCTTCTATTTTCATTAAAATTGACGATGGAGATGACGAAACGTACAGTAATTCAAATCCAAATAACTTTGGAAGCATAGAATCTTCAGCTGATAAAAAAGAAGGCTACGCTTATGAAGACCCAGAACGCCACTTTAATCCTTTCTCTTCTCCAAGTGCGGATGGAAGCAATGAACGAATTCTACATACCAACGTCTACACAAGTTCAAGCACCAGTGGCGGCTCTCGGCCTTCCTCTACATACAACGCTCCTCGTCGCACGACTGCCTACTCGCCTCGTCCTTCCACTGGATACACCCAACCATCTAGTAGTTACACTACCCCACGTCCTACCACTGGATACACCCAACCATCTCGTAGTTACACTACCCCACGTCCTACCAATGGATACACCCAACCATCTCGTAGTTACACTACTCCAAGTCCTACCACTGGATACACCCAACCATCTCGTAGTTACACTACCCCGCGTCCTACCACTGGATACACCCAACCATCTCGTAGCAACACAACTCCACGTCCCAGCACTGGATACAGCCAATCATCCCCAAGCTACACTTCCCCACGTCCTATTTCGAGATCCTCTCGTCCAACCACTAAAAACACGCCTCGACCTACCATCAGGTATAGACCCAGTACCTCAAACCCATTTACTTCTGCTCCATCTACCAAGACTCCAGAATACTCATACGACAAGCCTGAAACTTCATTCAATCCTTTCCAAGCCCCAGTCTCTTCTAAGAGCGACAGAAACTCCCTAGATGGAAGCTCCTTAAACAATTATGACTCACGCTCCGATTCACGAGCAAAGAAAATTGGCATCACAGCCTCCACTCTTCACTTTACTGTGCCTTCTACTGGTAAGCATTCCGTGAAAAACGAAGCACCAGGCCAACAAGTTGGGTCTATATCGAGTGGATCGTATTCTAAAGGCTCCGGGGATGATTTCCAAGCCAAAACAGAAGAAAGAAATTATTATTCAGTTCCGTCTGGACAGTCTTTCAATCCATTCAAAGCTCCATCTACAGATGAATCCAGAGAGAAAAATTCGTATTCCTCAGGCGCCTCCAGAGCTTCTAATACTGATATCTCCAAATCGTCTCAAACTTTTAATGCCGTGAAAAGTCACTTCGGTTCCTTTACATCCTTCTCATCGTCTTCGAATGCGAAATCAAGCAGTTCAGGACTAACGGATACGGGAAATACGGCAGGAGCTATTTCCCATTTTGGCCCAATATCTTCCCAGTCGAAGTTTTCAGGAGACTCAACGAAAGATGAATTTTCATCCGGTTCTTCGTCACAAAAATCAAACGACAGGAAATCCTCTGACCGATCACCTTCACTAACAGCGTCTTATTCACAACAACACGAAAAATCATCTGAGTCTGACGGCTACGCTTACCAAGCTCCTTCTAAAACATTCAATCCTTTTGCAGCACCAACGTCGACATTGAAGAAGTCTTCCGTAAGCGGAAACAACCGCGTTGTGTCCCATTTTGGTTCAACCAGTTCCAACAAACAAACTTCACAGTATGACACAGTTCGCCAGGCTGAACCTACCGCCGGACGATTCAACAGTAAAGATGTCAGTGGGAGCAACAAGATTTCATCCCACTTTGACGTGACCAACACCAAAGCAAACAACCCGAGAGCTGGAAACTCAGGCCAGTATAAGGACATCGCAGCTTCTCACTTTGGAATTGCTAACGCAAAAAGAGGTTCTCTGAACCAGGACAGTGCTTCGTTTAATTACAATCTAGGCAATAGTGATGAAGAGACATTAGCCTCAGGCAAAGATGAATCATCAGAAAGATCGTCTGGTTACAAATATGAAGCACCACTGACGTCCTTCAATCCTTTCACAGCCTCCTCTTCTTCCAAAACTCAAGGAACAACCCAAAAGCAATATTCTAACAAAGAGTCTTCCGAAACTCACACGAAAACATCTCATTCGCATTTCAGACTACCCCAGAGTTCTACGCCAGCAGGAAATGATGGAAGTCGTGGGTATTCTCCACAAAGAACCTCATCTGAACACTCTTCAGAAGGGTATCAAAATAGAGCACCTTCTCAAGTTTTCAATCCCTTCGTCTCTCCCGCAAACAGCGGAAAACAAGCAACGCCATCCGGTAATTATGGCGTTGAGAAATCAAGAGAACAAAAAAAATCAACAGCGTTTACGCATTTTGGCATTCAACAGCAAAGCTCTGCAGGTGGAAAGTCGACTGGATCAGGGTCGTACGTCGCCGGAAAAGAATCGTTTGAGGAATATGATGGAAGTCGATACGAATACAATGCTCCTCAAAGGACCTTCAACCCATTCATAGCTCCATCTAGAACGGACGATAAAAACCAACGTTCAGAAAGCTACAATAGAGGTTCAGCCATAGGATCTGGCGTATCCACGCACTCACTTTTCGGGGGCCAAAGTTCTTCTTCAGCTAAAGTAGGTGCATCACAAGTTGGACACTTTGGTATCATTTCTTCCGTTAAAAGTCAGTCACGTCAATACGGAGGGGATGATTCTGATGAAACCAATTCAGGAGAGCGAACTGGTGCGAGTAGGTATTTCGGAGCTTCGAAGGCATCAACAAGCTCTGGCAGCGTTTCGCAGCCAGGTGAGAATTATGGTAGTTCAGGCGCAGGTAACGTCGATCTTGGAAGCGCAGCAGCCAGTCATTTTGGACTCCGTTCACCAACTGGAGGCGTCTCCAGCAACAGGCAGACTAGCTACGACGCCAACGACCGCTCTGAAGAACTGGAGGTCAAGAGAGGATACAACTACGATGCACCATCCAGAACTTTCAACCCTTTCTCTTCATCCGCTGGAGCTAAGTCAGGATATCAGAGCGATGAGGTATCCCGAGAAGATTCCAGAACAGGTTCATCGTCATATGATAGTGGAAACGAGCAGTCGTCTTCTGATTTCTTCTCAGAATCTTCCACAACAGACAACAGTGGACGTTTGGATAAGAAGATTGTGGACTCCTCGACATCGTCCAAACTCCAAACAACTTCGATTAAACAAACATTTGCAAGTGGAGGACGAGGCGGAAATGCAGGTTCAAGATACAACTCAAAAACTATCATTAACGATGGAGCAGGAGCCGCGCATCTTGGTTTGTCCAGCCCTGGAAAACAATCTACTTCATTTAGTTCAACAGCAAAAACTGGAGTAAATTTGTCGTCTTATCCTGGCCGTAATATTCAGGCAGGTACGAAACAAGGCGAAAACTCTGGCTCGAGGTACGATACGAAAACGAAAGCTAACGACGAAACAGGAGCTGCTCATTTTGGTCTGCCAAGCACTGGAAAACTTTCTGTTTCATCTGGAACGCTTAATTCTTATGCCAAGACTGGAGAAAAAGCGCCATCCAACTCTGGACAGCGTACACAGTCTGTTTCACAGAGCTCATCTTCGTTTGGGAAAGGAAACTCAGATGGAGAAAACGGATCAGGCTTCTTCAGTATCAATCAAGGTAATAAGAGAAAGCAAGGTTCTGCGGGATACAGAAGCGATTTTAGTGATTCAAATGGAAAACTCCCCAGCAGAATATCTGTTGGAGCAAAAGAGAGTTCCTCTCGTAACAATTCTGGCGGTCGGTATGGGGGTAAATCGGGAAGTCAATCACCGCAAAGTTCTGTAACGGAACAATATTCTGGTACCTCCGACTCTGGAAAAAAGACTGGTTCTTCCACTGCGTCATATGCAGGCCATTTCGGTACTTCCAGCTCTCAAAATGGACAGTACACTTTAGCAACAAGCTCCAGATCCAATTCTGGATCAACGCCGAACATTGCACCTTACGGAAAGAGCTTTGCCAGCCCTCAAAGCCTCGGTGTTCGCGTTTCAGTAAACGACGGGCCGTCTTTGGTTGCGAAATTGGGAGGAAGCAGTGCCAAGAAATCAAAAACGGGTTTCCAGAAATTCGGTCCTGGAGGCTTCAGAGATTTCGATGATACCCTCGGCCCGGAAGTGTGTGAGCGTGCTGGACTCTTCAGGCATCCAGACTCGTGTGACAAATTCTACGAGTGTTACTGGGACAGATGGATCGAAAAGTTCACGTTGCATGTGTTTGATTGTCCTGTGACTATCGTGTACGACTCAGGCATCACAGCTTG
This sequence comes from Platorchestia sp. MABIK, assembly GCA_014220935.1. Classification (NCBI taxonomy): domain Eukaryota; kingdom Metazoa; phylum Arthropoda; class Malacostraca; order Amphipoda; family Talitridae; genus Platorchestia; species Platorchestia sp. MABIK. The sequence continues at coordinate 22,929 of JACJUY010006969.1, forward strand.
CAACTGGCCTTTCAATGGACCGCCTTGTACAGACGAGAGACATGCGTAATGCTCACGTGTCGTTGTACAGAGTGACTTAAAAACTGGTCTCGTATCTACAGTAATTACGAAACAAATTATGTCTACCGAGTTGTTGAGATGTAACTCCCCCATTTGACCAGTTTTTTGTGTGTCCCCCAATAAATTTTTACCGGTAGTTTAGCATTGTAGATATTCTTTGACAAAATATCCATGTCGATGCAAATATGTCCGACTTTCTCTAAGACGCCTCTAATGACAGGTTCATTAGTATTTTCAATCTTTAGGTTGAGGATACACTATATTGAAACTTGGCATTTAGTGTGAACTCTATGCGAGGATCTGTTTTTACCTCTTCAATTGAACATTCATCAAAGTGGAAAATGATAAATGAATAGAAAATTCTCCTCGTGTATGCTTAATTAATATGAATATTTGTAATTTTTAAAAACATGTAAAGCCCAATCAACGACATGTCGTGTCTCTTTCTCTATAGCCAATGGACAAGGAGAACAGTTGTCTCTGCATGTGAATGAACAGTTAAATCCTGAACATTTTTGCCCGCATCCGTACTGGATTTGAAAGTAGTTTAATTTTTTTTTTCGAATCTCACCTGTGCCTCAAGAAGCAATAATTGAAAGAAATAAGAAGTTGAGCGCGAGGAAAATTTGTGATAATGCTGCCACCAACAACACAACCACCGCACCCACCTTCCCCTACCCACAACCGTCATCCCCACTTTCCCCACTACCACCGGTACGACTCTTCAAATTTTCCCCACTACCTCTACTATATTCCCCATCCCTCCCCCACTACCCCCCTCCCCACTCTAACACCACCAACTCCATATTCACTACTGTATTCATATTCTCCAACCCCTACCATGCACTTCCACCATCAATTCTCCTCTCCCCCGCGACAACTACCAGCTCTCTCTTCCCACCACTACCACCACGCTCCCCATACACCACACACACACACCAAGCCCACCACGACACTCCTCTTGACAAGTTCATTCTATAGGTGGTGTGGAATAATTTTAAATAATTTTAAATTTGTGAGTTTTAGTATGACAAACTCATCTGTCTCAAAACTCCTTTTTCCATTTCCAGGCTGTCCATTCTTCATACCATGATTTACTCTATTTATTTCATTGTCAATACTAATTTTATAATTATTTATGAGCCCGTCTTTTTTCTATAGGGTATAAGAAAACGTACGTCAACACTGAAGTAAAATGTCGATATTCCGTAGTTAATGGAAAATACGAAGCCACTTCCTGGTCACTTTTTATTTTATTTTTACTTTCAAATAAAAGCAACGCACGTAATGAACACAGTAGTGTTCATTTCAGTGAAATATTAAATACCTTTTTGTCTAGTAGCTACTACTTACATTCACAACTTAGATGGTTAGAGTTGTGGGAAAAATTCAACTCATTTTCGTTTAGTATTTACTATTAAGTATTCATATATTTGAATATCTGTGTTTTTCTTTTCTTATGCCTTCATCTCTTAGCCTTTAATTTTGACAAACAAACTGTGCCAAAAGTGACCTCCAAGTCTCGGTACAGAACTGAACAACCAACTCAGAAGTAACAAACTTTCAATCGGTGCACGGTACGTTCATGTGCTGTTCATATTAGTTTTTAGTGCATATATTTCTGATCATAACCAGATCCTGCGAGTCATTCGCAGAAATTTTTTTGTGAGTAATCTAGTTAAAATTTTGCTATGGGAAAACTAATTTCGCTACATTTCTATTAATCTTCATGTCGAAAATTAATTTGACGACATTGCAATTAGTTCGGAATCAAGCACCTTTTGTTCTCTCAAAACTGCACCTTTTCCTCCAGCTCATTTTGATTGTTTCATGTTCGAAATTGGCTGTTCATTCTGAGCCAATTTTCAGTTTGGAGATAAATTTGTTCTTTTTTCTTGGCCAATTCCCAGTTTTTGGAATCAAATCCCTTCGATTTTTATGCCAACCCAGTTTTGGGATTAAATTTCTCAGATTTTTTTACAAAGTCGAAATTTTGTTGCTAAAATTCTCAGATTGTTTTCTCTAGCCAAATTTTTATAACTGAAATTTCCTGATTTTTATGTCGAGTCTCAGTTACTGCCGAAAATGTATAGATTTTTCTACGCATCTTGACAGTCTCGGGGTTAAAATTCACCGATTTTTTGCGCTAGGTGCGAGTATTGTGAACAAAATTAATTGTCTATCGAGCTTTCAACATCCACTTTCACTGATGGTGGACCAAAGATTTATCTGTTTTGTCCTACGTGCGTGTGTGTGTGTCCTGATCTTCAATGTTGAATACGATCTTTCTTTCTAGCGGAGATTTTCAAGATAAATTTTTGCACAATTCATTAAAAAAAACATTGTGAAAATGAAGTGGTATGATAAGAATGCTCTAAAAAGCATGGATTTCACACGAATAATCTAAGGAAACACATGGCGAACCTGTGGTTCGTTTAGCCCTGTTTCCAAAAGCACGAAACATGCAGCAGCGAATCTTCTCCCATTATCTTTCTTTGGTGGATATTTTCACCTAAAATGGAATTTCTAATGTTAATGTCACCTCAAATGATATTTTGAAAAATATGTTTTACATATTTGGCACCAGCTACCTTTTTTGTGTTTTTTGAGCCAACTAAAAAAAATTTTAAAACTCTACAAAAGTATCAACTGACAGTGTAAAAATACTCTTGCAAATAAAAAAGACCTTTTGCTCGGTTGAAAAATGTACTGTCGCTCATGTGGAAAGCTAATTTAACTCGTCGGGATACAAATATTAATTTAAATGCGTGTGACGTGCTACAAGAATTTTATTTATTCATATTTATATATCCAACTCGATAAATATATTTGTAATTATTCGGTACGTTTCATTCACTCAAACCTAACACCTAAATTTATATGTTTCTCTGATATTACTGACATGTGAATTACTGATATTGGAACGGTTGCCTACTGATGAGGCAGCGATACCCTCTAACCTTTGGTACATTTCGGTTATACCAATGCTGATATCGGAACGATAACCTTGAACCGTTGGTTCCATATCGCTTACATCAATACTGATATTGGAACGATAACCTTTAACCTTAGGTTACACATCGGTTATACCAATACTGATATTGGAACGATGAATTTTAACCTTAGTACATTTCGATTATACCAATACTGATATTGGAACGATAACCTTTAACCTTAGTACATTTCGGTTATACCAATACTGATATTGGAACGATAACCTTTAACCTTAGGTTACACATCGGTTATACCAATACTGATATTGGAAAGATGACCTTTAACCTTTAGTACATTTCGGTTATACCAAAACTGATACTGGAACGATAACCTTTAACCTTTGATTTTATATCGGTTATTTTAGAAAACTGAGTTAACTTGAATAATCATTTTTGTGCAATTGCTTTACAAAGAGAGAGGTGATCACAATCTAGAGTAAAGAAAGTGCTTCATTACAGGAACAATTAACTATTATACAAACATGTGTACAACGTCTATGTTCAACGGTCTTTATTGGATCATTTTCCAATTTGAGGAATAGCTGTGAAGCGTCTTTGTTCATAAAAACCAAAAAGTAACTTTGGTCTTTCAAACCTAATTTTCCTGATCGGAAGCAATGTGCGGGTGCACCACGTGATGTGTGTTGCTCAGCAATTGAAAAGATTTTAAGCATTGAACAAATTACGGGCCAATAAGTTAGCTCGTTTCGTTTTTTCCGGAGAAAAAATTGTTCAAAAATATTCCAGTAAGACTTGTGAAATCGGAAATAGAGTTATTTTGCAGCTGTGCTAAATTAAAGGGCACCATAGATTGTCATCAGAACATATTTTTTTATAAAATGTACGTATTTTACAATCACCGTCAATTTCAACCAGGAAAATGAAAATATTTCAGTGCAAATCACAGAAACATTACAAATTGAAACGAATAAAAATTAAAAGCGTTCACATTATGGAGCAGCTTTACTGGGTGGCGTCAACATCGAAGTAAAGCATAAACAAGTGCCTTGTTTGTACAAGGAAAAAAATTTTATAGAAATAAACAAATAAATTTAAAAACAATTCTAGAAAAACACCAGTGCGGTGTTATTGACCATGAAGCCGGGACCAGGCATACCAGAGGAAAGTGGGGGAAGATCTACTCCAGCGCGCCGAGCTACTGAGAAGAAAAAAGCACAAAGCAAAATCTCTTCCACAGTTCCCCCTACTACGAAAACCTATGGAAGAAGCTCAACAAAAAGAAAAGCAGAGGAACACGACCCTGACACTCTCATGAAGAATCTTTACAATCTGCGCCCGCAAGTTCCAACTGTGGTGACTAACACTGAAAAAAAGAACAATCTAAAACCCTAAATAAATTAGATAGCCTGGATCTGAACAGTGACATAAATTGGAAAAACATCCCTGGAAAAACTAGGCAAATGAAAATTCATTGTTCTACCGGTTCAACCAACCTAGCCAGTATAAACTCTATCAAAATAGGTAAAGATGTAGACCTTCTCTGTGGCTCTGTAGAGAGTAGACAAAATTGAACACAAAATATCTGCAAGTCTATAGTAACAACTAAAACTCACAAACAAGTGCGAACACTACTGGAAGTTAAGTTCATTCGAGTAAACCGAGAAAACATCCCATTTTCTGCATCTGTCCTGGACCAGTTACCTCTCACATGGCAAGAGATGGGTTCCCAAATTTGCAGAAGACACGTTGGAGGACCTGATAGTATACCTAAAACCCCTAAAAGTTGCAGCGTTAAGAAAAATGCTTACAGAAGCAAATAAAGCTCTTCTACCTCTCCATGTGCTCACATTCTGGAGCCCAACTCCATCAGAGAAAATAAAAATTGGATACAGCAGCTACAAAATTGACAAATTCAAACCCAGCCCTCTTAGGTGCGCTAGTGCTGCAGGTACGCCACTCTCGAGTCTCGGCAGAAATGTACCAGCACAAGCAGTACAAGTGGGCACTGTGGAAAGAAAGGCCATACACGGAGGGCTCCTCTGCAGAAGCTGTGTCAACGTGCCCAAACTGTAGGGGCCACACTCAGCCATTTCTAAATTGTGCCCCCATTTTCTAGCTGAAATTGAAGCATGTATGCTGGTTGCAGAAGAAAACCCTAGTTTGGCTGAAGCGAGAGCAAGAGTTAAGATCAGTTAACATCACGCCAATAGAATCTATGTTACCTAACCCTTCTACAACTGCAATAAGAATAGATAAATACAATTAACTCCAGCATAGCTACCACACTGCATCGCCAACACAGTTTCCACCTTTACCAAGACGCAAAATGTGCCCAACCTTAGCCAGAATCCCCAATACAACCCCAATGATTGATGCTCCCTTCTCTCAAGAATCGACTTGGATCACCCAAGTTCAAGAGACATCTTGCCACAGCAATGAGAGCTTTTCAGAAAGCATCTCTCTCTCGCTGCCCACGCCCGCTCTAGCAGAGCTACACCACCAGCCAGCTCACCACAATGACGGTACAACTGCAACACAGATCACTTGACTTCACCCCGGTGCCCTAATCCAGGGTTGACAAAGTGGCCATTTCATGGCCAATTTACACAAAATTTGTCATTTTTTAAACACCGTGGCCTAAAGAAATTCTTGTGCCATTTTTACCAATATCACATACCCAAGAAACAGAAAACCTGCAATATCTCGAGGATTCCTCTCGTCATAATACTACCAATGGGAGTATCAAATTTATTAGAATGGTAATTTTTCATTAAACAATTGTCAGTGTATTTTGAAGTTGTCACTTTGACCATTTTTTCTCGTAAAATGTGGCTCTCAGCTGACTGATTATCTGGCAACCCTTCGTCTAATCAGTGCGCAGCATGCTCTGACGTAAGGTGTGCCACCAGTGCAAGGGCAACAAACAACGTCACCCCAACCCCCATTGAAATCATTATGTACCTTACGAAGCTCCTGCTAACACTAATGAAATTATGCGTGGCCACCTAACTGACTGAAAAGGTAGAATGCTTAGTAGAAATTGGACAAGCACTGAAAAGGGAAACTCTAGTGAATGAAATTATACAGAATTTGAGTCTCTCCGCTGCTAATACCTCACAGTGAGTGTCAAAATTTTACAGCGGAATATTAGAATCCATAAAATCAAAATGCTATTTTTAAAAACCCTCTTAAATGAATGTCAAGCAGATGTGATGTGTTTACAAGAAACTTTTATGAAACCCTATATGGAGGCTAGGCTTTCTGGTTTTAGTTGCCCAGCAGTACATAGAGAGAGCCGCCCAAAATGGAGGAGGTGTATCTATTCACGTCCGCACTGACAAACCACGTAATCCAATGCAACTACAAACACCCTCTGTAAGCATGTACTACACAGATCTCCCTACCTAATCTGTAACATTTACATACCTTCCAATCTATCTAACAACATCCTTATCGAAACATTCTGCTGGTAAGTAAGCTTCATGGGTTCAACAGAGGGGGACATAAGGAGTAGTTTCTTAAATGGATAGAGACCTCAAACTTATGCCTGCTTAATAATGAAAAGCCTACATTCCTGACCAGCAGTTGTAACTTCAGCCACCTGGATCTATCAATTGTCTCGCCCTCAATTGCACATGAGGTTCACTGGCACCTAATGCCACACCCTTCCACAAGTGACCATTTCCCACTCCTGATGAGCACTTCGGTAGATTGGGGCACTGGCAGATCACTATTCTGTAAAATAAAATCAGTAGGCTTGGAAGCATTTAAGAAGGCTATCCACATTTCTACAACTTTCAGTACTCCTAATAATGCCTGCTCCTCAGTAATAGATACTTTCATAATGGCAGCTAATGAACATGTTAAAACGTCAAATACACCAAATAGAAGACGTCTGCCCTGGTGGAACAAAGAATGTACAGCTGGCGAAAGAAAGAAAAACATTGCTTTAACAAGTACCGCAACCACCTAGGCAACATGAATCCAATAAAAGAAAATGAGAGCACTCTTCAGAAAGGCGGTCCTGGAGGCAAAGCGGGAATCGTGGGCGGCATCCCTGACTTCCATTAATGCACAAATCCCAAATGAAAAGGTGGGGAAAAGAATCCGTTCACTCCTTACAGGGAACCACAAAAGAGCAATCATAATAATTAAAATGAGAGTAAAAACGAACATTACATTTATTGCAGATATTTCTGAATTAAAATTCCATCATCAGAGCTCAAAATGGAGAAAAAAATTTTGTCTATTTCAAAAAACAAAAATCATATATATATCATACATATATTACACAAAATTCTCTAAATGTCTAAAAGCCTAATTTATTCATTCATACACAAACAGTAACATACTCCTAATTCACACAAGCACACATGTACACGCTAATTCAGACACACCAGCGAAACACACTATGCATACACACAAACACTCACACATACATACAGAAACACACACACAAACATTCAGCACTGATGATGTAATTTTTATTCCGAAACGTATGCAATAAATGTAATCTTCGTTTTTCTTCTGGTTCTTCTTTTTATTCTACGAATCAGATTCTCGACGAATCGCCCTATTGTAAATATAATTATTAAAAATGATGTAACTTTAGCTGACGCATCAGAGATAGCCAATGCATTTACAAAACATTTTTCAGAGCAAAATACTATTCCAGATAAATTAAATTTTTTATCATTCCAAAGATCAAAAGAACAGGATATCATTCCTTTCCAAAGATGAAATAAACCATGGCACAACCAACCATTTACTATGAGAGAATTGCAGACAGCCGTTAAATCATCTCACTGCAACTGTCCTGGTGCGGACAGTATATCATTTGTGCTCCTCAAACAACTAAAAACAGAACAACTACATGCCCTGCGTAAATTTTATAATTTCATTTCAGAACAGGATTTCCAAAACACTGGCGCGAAGGAATAGTAATACCCATTTTGAAACCAGAGAAAATTGCAAACTTCAGTGATTCCTACCGGCCAATCACCTTGAATAAATTTTCACGCAAAATAATTAAAAATATGATTGCTAAACGATAACAGACCTACCCTTTTTTTAATACAGCACAGATTGGCTTCAGAGCGGGTCACAGCACCATGGAGACAATAACCAGTCTGAATGGCACTGTCAGAGAAAGTTTCCTCACAGGACATTCCTGTGCTGCAGTATTCCTGGACATATCCAAGGCCTTAGGCAGTGTCAGGCGCTAGGTATTATTATAAAAACTGAGATGAGCAGGAATGTCTGGAAATATGGCTGCATTTATAGAAGATTTCATGAAAGACAGACATACTATGGTGACAATCAACCGTATAAGTCCTCCACTCCAAAGCCATTAAAACACGGTTTGCCTCAAGGATCCAGTCCCATTATTTTTACAATTAACATTACTGATCTATTCAGCAACACCCAGATGGACTTCCCACACTCTGTGCATGAAAATGGCATTGCTATATGGACACGGCAACCTTGATTACATGATTTTCATGCAATATTGAAAGAGGTCATGTCTAGCATAGACACATGCTCCCAGAAGTGGGGACTAACCTTCTCTCCTTCTAAATCACAGGTTATGATAATTTCAAAAAGAAAAACTAAGTTTGATCAGCCGTTGATTCTAGCAAACCAGCTCACCTAAACTGTAGAAAAAACAAAGTTCTTGGGAATGGTTTTTGACCCTGCTCTAAACTGATCCCAACACATCCCCTCCCTTACAAACCGTTGCCAGTTAGACAAACGTGAAGACAGTGCGGTGAAGACTAAACAATCATGTGCCAACTCTATAAGACAACTATCATATCAAAAATAAACTACGGCTGCTTCGTAAATGATACTACAGCAATATGAGACTACAGCAATATGATACTACAGCAATGTCATTTACTTCCTATATAAGACTTTGTTTAACCTAAATAAGCTAAATCGGTTACAGCATGCTGCTGCCAGACTAACGATTGGTGCACTCAAATGCACCCCTACCTATAAACTTTAAGTAGAAGCGAATTTATGCCCCCTCAGCATCCGACGCAAAATGAAACTGGTATCCTATGCATACAGAACACTGAGCATTAAAGGAGCATCCAATCCGACTGATGATGCTAAACTTCTATCCATATCCATTGTACAGCAGCTTACCTTTTCCTCTCCCAGTAGCAGGAAGACTGGGAAGAATTCAAGAAAAACAAAGTAAACTACAAAGATATCCCTGCAGTCTCCTTGTCGCCGCGCTACAAAAAGCCAGCAATGCCAATAAGTCACTGAGGACTTGCAACAAAAACCAAATGAACAATGAACAAGGGTAGATGGTATTGTGAGATCAGATAGCATCATTATACAACAATTGCAATCAAATATACACTGATGGGTCTGTGAGCCGTGGTAATGCCAGCTGTGGTGTCTATGCATATAACTTCCAACTGAAAGCAAAGCTTCACGAACATTCCAGTGTCTTCACAGCGGAATTATATGCCATCTACATTGCGTTGCAATATGTATCCAACAAACAAAACACACTATCTTTACAGACTTCTTCTATGTAAGCCTTGACCACACAGCAGAGCGAATCTCATTACCTGATTTGGTGGATCATTGATTTGATCATACAGTGCTCTCCTGGCTCAATAGCAATTGAATGGGTCCCAAGCCACTGTGACATCACAGGGAATGAAGTGCTAATGCATTAGCAAGAGAAGTACTTGACCTGCAGCTCAGAGCTGACATTCCCCTAAGCTCTTAGGATTTCCTGAAAAAAACAGCTCTTCTACAGGAGAGAATGGGGAAATAATTGGGCCAAGCTCTTTCTACATCTACGCTGCTTCAAACCTCATATTGGTAACACTATACCATTGAAGCTCTCATGATCACACCAAGTGGCTGCTAAGCCATGAGCACTTTAATGTAAAATCCTTGCCCGCTTCATGCAGTGCATGAAATCTGACAGAAGATCTGCGCCACCTGTTTTTAGAGTGTCCAACACACGCAGCAGAAAGGAGCCGATGTATTAAGCAGGCTACACAGAAACGCTGCCAGTCACCTGCGAAGCCATTATAAGCCCCAAGTACCCAACACATAAAACTGCAACTCTTGTCAACCACTGGCAAGATGTCCTGCATTTTAGCTGCTGAAGCTGATGTTAGACTTGAAAGGAAAGTAAAGCCCTTAAAGCGAGGAACCGATTTTTATTAAATTTCGGCCACCTCCTGATGTGCCGATATAAGGTTAAAATCCCACCAACATCCGTGGGACCCACAATAGGTAGCCCAACACAACTGGAAGAGAATATACAGGCTGTAAGGCTTATCGTTACCAAGTATTTATCTGTTTATGGGTGAAGAAACTTCAAAAGATATTCGATATTTCAAATGGCAATTCAATTCCCTACGCAACACACCTACGAAGCGGGCTGGCTAGGCCTCGAACCACTATGACGGTGAGTTTTATAGAACAGCACAGCACCGGCGACAGGATAAATCGTATAGGTGCGGCGGACAACCATAGGCGGACAACAACAGGGCTGGGTTAAAACGCGCAGGCTCGGACAGACTCTAAACTTATTCTAGAAGCAGAAAATACACGTTAATTTACTGAATTTAGCAATAGTTACCGTTTACTGGGCATAAGTTTCATATGCTTCAAGATTTCACACTTTTAACTTCACTTAAGTGTTACAATGTTGCACCAACCTTGAAACTTTAATGGGCACATTTCAAGAGGCACATATTTAAGGCCATTAGAGGAAAAATAGAAAGTTTAAGTAAGAGAAGACCTAGTACTTTTCAAGTTATTAAGGTAATTTTAAGGTAATAAGAAGATAACTTCTCATTAATAGGTAAGTGGAAATTTTAAGTTTGGCGCTCTAGGCCAATTTTAAAGTTAAATTTTAATGTTAAGGTTTTAATGACTCCTAAATAGGAGAGTAGGTATATTCCCAAAGTAGGGCTTAAAGCGCACTAGACCTCTCGGTAAGTTTTAAGGAGCTCAAACATGCAACGAGAACGTAAATTAAAGTAAACGAAAATCAAAAGAGTGATCACTCAAAATAAAAAGGTATTACGAAGAATCGGCCATGATGGTTAACCGGTCTGCTTAGAAGCACTGCCCGCTACTGCTCCGCACCCTAAACACGTTAATTTCCAAAGCTACTTTAATTTTTTACTTCATATGAAAATTTAAGAAAAATGTAATTTTTCACACTGAAGCGGTCGACCGCGCCCCGGTCGCTACTGGTGGGTCGCCTTATTTCGACAAGCAAGTCATCCTTCTACCTGCGAGGTGTACTAACTTCAGCATTTTTTGTGCAACACTTAACGAAGAAATGATATACAATTAGTACGCGAAAGTAGATAAATTATAAAATTGTAAAACAAAGTAGTAATCAATGTGTAGGTATGAGATCAGTTAGCTTCAAAAGTGTAGTTGTGATTGACGAATGGAAAACTTAGGCAGACCACACAATTTAAATTTTGTCAGTCAATAGAACCGTTGAATTATTTCAAATCCCATAAAATGAAAACTGACAGTATTCTCTTTTTCAACACGTTGACCACGTTTTGGCTGCTACAGTTGCATGGTTAAGTTAGATTGTAAGTAGCCGAGTTGAAAAATCGACTCAGATATTGAATACATTTCTGTTCATATAAATGTGCAAAATGTGATAGCACAATGATACATACTTTGCCGCGTACGCTAAAATCAAATCTTCTAGAAAAAGGTAGGAAAGTAATTGAAATACTGTTCATTTACCTATACAATTGATACAATTCCTCATTACGTTGGCGTAATGAGGAATTGCGAGCTCAGCTTGGCAGGAGGGGAAAGGAAATAACAGAGCTGAAGGCACAAAAGAAGGGAACAGATGAAAGACGAAAATGGAAGAAGCGAGTTTCTGTTCCCCACGTTTCCACACCAGTGCACCTATGATCAACACAGGAGAATGACAACTACAAGCAGCACATTTGGGTACAATTTTTATTAAAATTAACGAATGAACACTTGAGTCATAGTTGCAATGATGACATCAAAAAAACATGTTGAAAGAATTATGACACAAAATAAAGGGGAACACACAAGGCAACGGATTAAATGAACGCCATTATATAACAGACCTAATGCTACAACACGACACAAGGATAGATGCAATTAAATTACACTGGCCTTAACTCACCACAAAAGAATTCCGAAGGAGATAGAGTGTCTCAAACAACACCTGAAGACCGCACACTTTCCCAATTATTTTACTTTATATTTTTACGCAAAAAAAAAATTGAACGCAGAAATAAAGTGGTGAGTTCGACACAATCTTGGGAAAGAAAAATATAAAATAAATCCGAGCACCCTACCGGATGTAATTTTACGAGTAACAAGAATGCTGGAGCAACCAGAATTATTGAGTGGTGCTTTTCTACGGACTCTCGCCAAATCAAACGTCACTTCCGTAACTAGCACGTAACACACGATCTCTTTAGCGCACTTCACAGTTTCACCCGCTCCGTATGTCCCTTTACGTGGGCACACGAATTTGTAGGTCGTAGATGAAGTGAAGTGCCGCCGTGCTCACTGATTCCTCTTCTCACTGGTGCTGTGCGGAGCCAATGCTGGCTCTTGCCGAGGTCTACCGGTACCATTGCTGATGCTGCTCTTGCGGGTGCTCTGACGTGCGTAGCTTGTATGTGCTGATGCGATGGTTGATCGGGGTACTGCAGGAGTTCGGTGATTTGGAGATTCATGTAGATTGATCGAGTATCGCTGCAGACTCCGCGATTACATTGTTCCCATTCGCAGGCTGAAGGTGCTTGAAGACTTGAGGAAACATGTAAATCAATTCACGAATACGGTGCTTGAGAACTTGAAGATACATGTAAATCAGCTCACGAGTACGGTGCTTGAGCGCTTGCGCCGGGTTTGATGTCATGACGTGCCAAGGGATGGTGACGCGATTCCCTTGATACATTAAATTCGTGGTCCTGCACCACACTCATGAGATGCCGGTGTTAAGCTGTCCATGGTGTCTGCACACCGGCTTGTTGTGCCGGGCGCCTCACCCAAGCAATTCCGTGTCTGTCGATCGTACCAGCACCACTCAGAAAAGACCCCTTTCTGTTCTGGAGCTCCGCTTTTATTCTCTCCGCTTGCTTCCTTCTAGAAGCTTCGAGAATTTTCTTTGTAGTCCTGATGTATAGTTCGCTGTTTGGTCTGACACTCGCATGCCTCTGACACGCCTACTTCATGGTTCTTTCTCGAGATTTCATTGGCTCTCGCAACGCGGCCTTCACTCTTGCCCACCCAACCGCCTTTCGCACCCTCGTTTCTCGAAGAATGTTGGCCTTTACCCAGACTCGCTTTCCCACGCCGGTCTTCCTTTTGTTTGGAATTCGCGTAGCTATGCGCGACCGTCGCAAATTTCTTAGGCATCCTGGCCAATGTGCAAGGAAAACCCTATCCATTAACAAAATTTTGGTTCCAAAATATAAAAAATTGAACGAGTATTCGTTACACACATGAAAAATACATGTTTTTGCTTAGTTTCCTGACCTAAACGTAAATTCTATAACAATGTCCAGTATGTCCTACCTTTTCATTTAAAACTAAAATAAACTCTTATATTCTAGCACACGAAAAAAAAACTAACGGCGAAAAGCCAAACAGAATGCTAACATGTTTCCACCGAAGGGACCCACCGGTGGCCACTGAGGGTATTTTCATAATGCTGCAGTCAGTAACTTAATTTTAATAAATACGTAATGGAAGCTAAATAATGGCACAATCCAGTTGATGTTTGCCATTTTCAAAATTGCTAACTACAATTGTATTTAAGCTCGAGTCGAATGTTGAACTTCTGCTTAACCCATCACAGGAAACGTTTAGATTACTGATGTCGATAATTTTCTTCGATATACCGGGTGTGTTAGGAAAATCCTCAACCCTAGGTTCCTTAAGAATCTAATCTCGTATAAATTCAGTAGGAAGATTCACTGGCATTTGGCGTCCCCTTCATTTCATTGCCCTGACTTCCAATAAAAGTTTATGAAGCTTCTTCCAGCCTTCTTCAAATCAGACCACAAAAA
>JACJUY010006970.1:11400-26887 GCA_014220935.1 Platorchestia sp. MABIK
AGTTCAGACTCGAAGTTATAAGAGATTAAAATATTACTATAAGAGTGTTTTGACTCTTCCAATTAGGTATTCGCATTCCGTCGCCGTTCTAGCGGTTTTCAATTTTTTCTTTTTCTATTAAAGTTTTCACACGTTCAATCACTTTGTCTTCATCTCCAGTTCTTCAACATTTCATCCCAAACTCTACTCTCTTTTTGTTACTGCACTTATACGACACGAGACTCTATTCTGCAACGATGTGTCAATGAGCATCTAATACTGACCAGAGCCTTTGAGAAATAAAGAAATAAACGTCACGAAATTAAAGAAATCGGAATTTAATTGTAATTTTCGCTGTTTTAACATATGCTTAAAATGCTTTTCTTAACTTGCCGAATGTTCTTCTGACTCATCGAAAAACTAATTTGAGGAGACTACAATAACCTGTATACTCTACACAGAGGTGAAAATGTGCATTAAGGTCTATCAGAACACCTTATAACCTATAGAAGCTTCATATTAACTATACATTCTGTAATAGTTGCATTAACGCATTCAGGTGAAGGGGGATTTTCACTTACATAAGTACGAAGACGGGAGTACAGCAAAACGCAATGCTGCAAGGTACGCACTAAAGGTTGGCCGCTGAGACCAGTGTGGGCCGCAGCTCGCCACCAGGAGTGGAGCAAAAGGCTTTTTGGAGCTTAGTGTCTTAGCGAGTCACCAGGAGGGGAGCTGATGGCTGGTGGCAGCTTAGTAGCCCAGCGGCAGCTTAATATTCAAGTTTATGCACAAGTACGCAAGCTGAGAGCTGGTGGGAGCTTGTAGTGTACTAGTGTGTCTACCTGGAGAGAAATTAAGAAGCTAGTGACAGTTTAATGTCCCATGTATCCCGTCACATGGCAGCTACAAGTTTGTGGCAGCTTCTCAAGCCTGAATACCCACCAGATGACGAATAAAGACTTAGTGGCAGCTTTGGCATCTAATACACGGGGGCTTGTCCACCAATATGCATGCGAAGAGCCTATAAACACTGAAAATTCTTGCAGTTTAAATAACATTAATTTTATACAAAAAATAAATGTGACCGAATCGAGCTTAAACAAGCTCTGCAATTATTAATTTACACTAGGCGGCTTCTGTGCCTTTCAATGACAAATTAGGAATTCAAAGAAAAATAACAAGTTGGTTAATTATTTATCGTAGAAAGTATTCCCCTCTCCACGTTATTTTTATCTTTATTATTCAGTAAAAGTTCCCGCTCTCCACATTCATGCCAGGCTCACAACATTTGCACCTGCGAAGAAAAGGAACGAGAACTTAGAATTTAGCATAAGTATAGTTAGAATGATAAGTATGAAAAGCTAAAGGATTATAGAAATTATAGTAATTTCTGCACAAAACCTAGTGGAAACAAGATTACGCTCCAGTTCTATGGGATCGTCCACTCTAAGCAAGATGGCAAGGGGCGAGATCAGGAGTTGGCTGGCGGATAGCCTCATCTCATCGCAACTCAGGATTATGAAGATGAATCCTCGGCAGACCTCCACTGTCCCCCAGTTGGTGGATCCACGCCTTCCCCCTTCGAATGGCTCGGACACCCAGCAGCAGTGGTGATAGCGGCTACATTCACAGGAAGTCGCTCAAGACGCAAAAACTACATAGTGGCTGAGGCTCAAATTACAAGCTGAGCAGAAGAGTCACCAGCAGAGAAAGATTAGTTCTGAATGGAGGCTGTGTTCTGACTGCCCGACCAGTCTTGGAAAGCCTCATACGTCTTCTTGGGCTGGTTTTGTCAGCCAGCCAGTAAAGCGGATTATACATGGACCCACCATAGTTTCTACTAGAATTTTGTACAAATTCTGTTGTTCTAATATTACTACCACAGTAGGTCCGCAATTTGAATCATCATTTTTATTTGCTGAGTTGTTTGTTGATCATTTAGTTATTTTTTCATTCGTTGCTCTTTTCGCCGGTTACATTTTTGTAACATGAAAATGTAAAAAGTGAAAAAAATATAAAGAAGTTTGATATGTTTTCAAAAGGCTAGACAAAAAAAGGAAGGTAGGCGTCTCAATTTTAAGATCCATATGTTTACTTGTTAAATTTGCCATATATGTAGGCATGATAATATTGTAGTCAGGGGATTACACAAATGATAACTAAATGTTAAGGAATAAATCTGCTTAGTCTACTTTCAGCTTTGGAAAAACAAACTTGAATACAGTTTTGATCAACGGAAAGGAAAACTTCAAGCTGTTGAACAGGAACGCCTTGAAAAAGGTAGCGTTCACTATCGGTGCTACAAGATCATTTGTTTTTATCACTTATGGGGCTGGTGACCGAAGATTTTGCACTAGCGTTTTATCAGGGCGTTTAAAATTAATAAATTATTAATCTTTTCAAACTCAACTACACCACAAGGGCGCAAGCTCAGCTCTCAAAACTGACAAGGTAAGCTTAGGCATCTTGATGAAACGAGAAGGTAAAATGAGGAACAAAAATAAAAGACGAAAACACTCATGCAAGACAACGGTTGCACGTTTTGCTGGCCTCACTCACAAGAAAGGAAACAGAGTAAACAATGGAAGATAAGGTCTACCTAACTACAAATCTGAACCCACAACAGACTCTTACAACAAGTGATGGTGATTCTTTAGCGAGTAGTCAGGGCAACCTCTGAGGAGGGCTAGTTCTCCACGGTATAGTGACGAGGATAAATACAATCAGCATACTCTTTAGTAAAGCTCAGTTATCCTACATACCTCCACGGGATAAATACAATCAGCACACTCTTTAGTAAAGCTCAGGTATCCTACATACCTCCATGGGATAAATACAATCACCATACCCTTGAGTAAAGCTCAGGTATCCTACATACCTCCACGGGATAAATACAATCAGCACATTCTTTAGTAAAGCTCAGGTATCCTACATACCTCCATGGGATAAATACAATCAATCTAAATTAGGTTAACACAAAGTTTGCCGGTGGGCGAACCTAACCGACAAAAACTACTCTACTCTGTACACGTCTACAAACCAATTACAAAAGTAGCGTTTATGCTGTTATAAATTCGTGAGCTTACATGCTTTACAATGCATGATAAAATAGAGAAAATCAATGGTTCAAAGATCGTAAGTCCTAGATATCATGTCAACTTTTTAGAATATTCAAATGCAGATCATGTAACGAGCGCATGGGAACGAGATGTGTCTCTTTTTCAAAGTATTGCGCCAATTTCCCAGCGTTAAATACTACATACTGGCGTTATTTTTGGTTAATAATTTAATGCTTACTGGTTGGATTGTATCAGCTGATTGTACTAGACAAAATTTTGCGCTGTTTGCAATGAACTGGAAGTGTGCTTTCTAAAATCCAATGCACTGCTCGTCCACCTGAAAGCAAGATCGTAAACTAGAAACACAAAATTGAGCTTTTTCAACATTTTAGGAATAAAACTTTGTTAGTCTAAGAAATAGTCACAGTACATCGACAATAATTGTATGATTTCTCATTCACTTTTCACTTTTAAACAGAGTCAGAAATTGACATGTGAACTTAACGATGTGACCATCACAAATTGATGTTGTTTAAAAGTATGATGACAAATTATTAGAAAAAGTTCTACTTGCCCGTATAGCGATTTAGCGAGTATTTGATGAACATGCTCGCATACGAAAACCAAAAGAAATGTGATTTAATGTGTATGAATTGAAATTTGGCTATTGCAATAACTAAATTCGTTTGTGAGAGCTATTGAATAAAAGTTTTATATTAAATTTTACCTGTGCAAACCCTCTCTTCAGGAGCAAATATGAGGTTGGAATGAAAATGAAAAATTTTTGGAAAAAGTTTGTTCATGCCTTTGTATTACTTCTTTGTCTCTACAAAGAGAGGAGTTTTTATAGCAAGCATTTCATGGTTCGTTGGCAACAGAAAAGGGATTTGATGATCATAATGAAAAGAAATCTTCAACAGCGGTGTTGTGCTGCAGTTATTCCTGTTTGTAGTTTAGTTTCAGTGTAGTCATCTCTGTCGAAAAAATACATCATACACTAAATGTTCATCATTTTGCTCCTTTAGTTGCTTCAGAAACCCTTAAGAATACCGAAAGTCTTAGGTGGAGACCATAAGTGGTTGAAGAGGGTTAGAGGCACACTTTGCATCAAATCCAGGACCAAACTGAGACTCGGGAAAGTAAAGGCTAGGTATTAAAATTTTTTGTAGTCGAAGTCATCTAACACTGCGTAACAACTCTGTCCGTTATTTAAGTTAAGAAATGCAAAAGAAGACTATACACCTGTTTAGCTGCAGAACATGAATTTTACGTGAAAACAACTGTACAGCAATCGATTGCATGCTAACGTATATACTCAAGTGAATATTTTGTACCTACTCTCATGTATGTGCTCACAATAAGCGGAGAATCTTTTCGAATGAGGAAAGCACCGTGTCTAAATATGAGCATAAGAAATTACAAAAAGTGCTGAATCACCCTGATATTGTTTTTCCCTTTATCGTGGTTCAAAATACTTGATTAATAATTCCGGTAACGAGCATAGGAAGCACTGATTTATTGTTCGAATGCTCTTTGAGCTCCAAGCTGCATACAAACCAAAAATTTTTAACAAAAACAAACTATCACATCTCTCGTCACTGACACTCTATGCTTGCAGTGACCTTTCGTGATGATCCACTCATTTCTATCTCAAGTTCAACTGAACGAAATAAAACCCTAATTTCCGTTTTGTATATTTCCCTACACGCTTTGAACACTTTACATCGCTCAGCAGCTTTACTTCTACATGAAATTCTGTGTATTTGTAAAGCATTACGTTGTTTACTTTATACAAGGAACTTAAGTTTAATTCATCAGGAAGATTAACGTAAATTATCATACTCGTGAATTTTTTGCCACGTAGCGTAGATAATGTATTTAAGGAAAATTCCTGTTAATGTGACACGAGAGCCAATATAAGCTCTGCACAGTTTAAAGAGTCTGTCTGTAGAAGGGAAGACACAATCTTGTAGAAAAATTTGCCATAAATTTTTTGTTGTATCCATGTTAACTTACTTCTAAAAGTTTAATAATTTTAAATGCAGGAAAATGTAGAATTGTAGTCTGCTCTGGTATTTGAATTTAAAACTTGCGTCGATAACTAAGTGATAAATTTCAAAACATTCTTTGAAGTAGAAAACCGTGTCCTCCACAGGTTCCTTTCCTTGAATATATATTAAGACGAAGCGTGGATGAATTCACAAAAAATTGAACCTCAGATCACGAGTTGGAAAGCAAATGCTGAATTAATATAAAAATGATTCTTTATTATGCAATAATTTTTGAAAATAGCCCTGCTCGTGAACATTTGCTCTTTAATATATGGAGTTTGACTCGTAGACAGAGCGGTAAAATGAGTATAGGTGTCAAAACTGTCGTCAACTACCGAGCATGGCATTGCTTCGCCTGCCAAGTTCTCCCAAGATGACCCGAATCAGAGAAGCACAGGTGTCAGATGGTTGAAGTAAGCCATGGGCCTCGTGAGCGAGAGAACTGAAAGGAAAACGGGAAAACTTCTCTCGTGCGCAGCTCCCATGCTGATTTAACATGAAAATTCCAGGCCTTTGCAAACTGCATCATTAAGTGAAGAAGATCTTATTTCAACTTGTTTTTTTTTCCCACCTTAATCGTCTCAATGTATTGTAGCGTAAATTTTTCCTCTGCTCAACTGAATATATTTCATATCTGCATTCATAACTTTAATTATTCCTGTCAAAATTTTGTTAATCAAAGACATTTCATTTTTTATCCTCAAGTCATGGAGACAAACGGGATGTACGTCGTACTTTTCAGTGTACCTCTCTTGGCTATAACGCGGAGAACGTAGCAGATGAATGTAAACTTTCTCTCAACCTTACATCAGGAAATCTCAGTAGTTAATTTCGATATTCACTGTTTTAATAAAAAACATTTAAAAGCAAAATTACAACATATTCTATTCTTATTTAGACACATTTAATAGATATTTATTGTAATTTAGAGCATGCACAGTGGGAGAGTTCGTTTTTCTCACGGTCTACTGGCACGTCTCGTGGCGGCCAGTGCTTGCTCATTTCAGCTTGCACCTCATCAGGAAATGGCGCATTTAGATAATCTGACATCACTGCGAGAGGGTTTTCAATCACTAGAGCAATGAGAACATTGAAATCCATGCAAGCTTATCGGAAAAATTCTAAAAATGCAACGCTTCGAATCTCGTTGTATCTGTGAGTTGTGCTGTCACATTAATTTCCTGTAAATTTCATCAATGCTGTTCTGATATTTTTTATCTATATGTGAAGTTCTTTATTTTGACATTTTTCATCCCAAACTTGAACAGTCTGTGAAATGTGTCATGTTGCGTGCAGGAGTTGGCGCGACGGAAGGCTGAGCGTGTGAGTCATCTGTACAAAGAAGAGGTAAGGGCCTCTTTGTTTTCCCTCTTGCTCTATTTTAAGCCATCAAACGTGAACCCATTTGGAATTTATTTTCATAGCTCTGCGTAAGAAAACACGGCCATTGGGTAGGAGAAACCTAGATTAATTTTATTTTAGCCTCAATCATTGTGTTGTTAGCCACTCCAATTCCTTCAGACAAAGACTCTTTCCTCTGAAGTTTTTCTACAAAGCCACAGCCACTGATTAATTTTGCAAGTATGGTTTATCAGCTACTGTAGCAAAATGGCTTCCAGACGTTGATCTTGTCATTGACGTTGAGGTACAACATATTTCTCTTTAATCTTCATTGAGTTAGAGATAAGGGATGGGATTTCACAAAACTATTCGCGTCAGTTTTTGTTTTTCAGACTTGTGGGGTACAAGGCGCTGCCCAATTCTGACCAAAGATCGCCACGAATAAATAATTCAATGCATGGACCACATTCAAAATAAGATTCCTAGATTTGAAAGCAAGATTTGAAGCGTAATTCATTGTTTGAATTTTCAATTATGATGGAAACGATTGCAGTATTATTGTTTTGTCGTTAGTGGATGTAATACAACAAAAGATTGGGCTAAGGCATCGTTGCAAAAGAGTTTGAACAATTGAATGAATCTTTAGGAAATTATTAATTAAAATACTAACAATGTAATGTAATTTTATGCTGCGCCCCAATTTTTTATTTGTGAAATTATATCTAAGGTCTATGTTCCAATGTTTTAATAAATGAAATAGTTTATTTTTATGACAACCATTAAGTACACTAATTTTTTATTGTTCGTAATTCTATTTATTTAGGCTTAAAAACCCCGGAAATTATTTTTTAAACTCTCATGTAGGTCTTAGCTTGCTTAAAATTCAGAAGTTCAAGAAATAAAGATCCAAGCAGTTTTTTCTGGGATTTTTTGAAGAACAATTTTCTCTTCTGGACTCAACACACTAATACAGAAAATTTGTCAATAAATGCCATTGCATCAGAGAAGTTTTTCATGAATTAATTCATGTTGAGACACTGGATTTAAATATCTGCGAGAGAGCAGACTTGTAATGGTCTGAACAGAAACAGACTAGGATTCCTAGTTTCTGCATGTGTGTCGCTAAGTGTGTAAAACAGTGGTTCTCAAACTTTTCCCGGTTCTTAATAATTGAACATGTCACATTGAGCATTTTAACCCTTTTTACGAGGTACAGTAAACATTTTCACCATAATTTGATGTACTATCATTGACCAACTTGTTGAGTGTTTCCGAAAGCTACGGCATTGTAGCATGCATGCTATCGCATTTTACGATAACTATCTCACGTCTTCAAGGTGGCCTCCCAGACGGTGAGTGATGCGCACTGAGTAAATCTGCGTCACCAGGGTTACGGAGTGACTTTTGTCTGCCAGCATACCTGCGGGGTGCTGCGTACTTTGACACATCCAGTTTTTCTTCATTAGTGAAACAGAATATTACTTTTGAATATTTATTGTAGTTTGGCGTAATTTCACAAATTAATTATTATTGGCTTACTTCACGAAGTTTCATTTTGAGACTAAGTTGACAATAATTACAATTCTTAATAACGTTTTAACTTGATTTTCCGAATTCTTAACTTTTCTATGTTACCCTTTCGATTACACCTAAATTGGGAATTTAGGCGTAGTGGAAATGGAACATAGGCAACAAATCTTTTAACATGAGTGTTTCAATTGTAATTCAGTCCACTCAAATGGAGAGGAAAACAAGGCGAGTGGGAAATTGTGTACAGTTACAAAAGTACGCACACAACTACACGAGATCAGCTCAGTAGGGCTGTGAGAGGTATAAAATCAGCGTGCTGCAGCTGAAGCCTTTTAAGAAATTGTTAACTGCAAAGAGTCGAAGTCAACTGAAACCAAAATATACTCTTTCCAGGTCTATTTCTTGTTTGTGGAAATCGAGTTCCCATAATCAAAATGACATTCCTCTAACTGGAAATAAAGTTCTTAAAGGT
Source organism: Platorchestia sp. MABIK (assembly GCA_014220935.1). Taxonomy (NCBI): domain Eukaryota; kingdom Metazoa; phylum Arthropoda; class Malacostraca; order Amphipoda; family Talitridae; genus Platorchestia; species Platorchestia sp. MABIK. The sequence continues at coordinate 19,836 of JACJUY010006970.1, forward strand.
GAAATTCAATGATATCTACAGTAGATGAAAATAATGCTCCTCCAAAGGCATCTCAAGGTAATCAAAATTCACAAAACCTCAATAGAAAGATCAATGCCCACTAAATGAAAGTCAAGTGCTTTCAAATTAATCCAACTAAAGTTCCACAAATTGAATCTAAAGTTCTTCAGAGTTGCGTCAAGTATTCAGCGATAAATTTTCTCAATGTTCCATTGCTGAATTCATTTGTTCTGTGATCAATATGTTTTCTATTTCCTCTCTAAGTCTTCTTCTGAAGTGACTTTTGAGAATGTTCTAAGCCAATTCAGCTGGGCTCATTGAATAAGAACATGGCGTCAGTAAGAGATTCTGGACTTGTTTATGTTGCTAAAGAAGATTTTCCACTCAGCTATGAACTGGTACATTATATCAATGATTAAAGAAAGATTTTCAATACTTAGACGATTGCACGCCTACTATCAAACGACGTGTAACAGTTCTGGTACTGAAAAGCACCTCGACGTGTTGTGAAACACACCACAGTAATGACAGGCAAAGCACCAATGCAGTGAAAATTAGCTGAATGTGGTAAAATTGACGCTCATGTTCCGAACGCAGACTCTCCTTCTCAACCCTTGCAGTGATGAGTGAAGTTTGTTTCGTCTACCCAGATGTGTGTCCGACTTGTGGATCTTGCATCAATCAATTTCATCGTGTTCATTTTTTGATCTTTTTAACTCATTTCTTTGAGTATTCATATCAATGATAACAGATTTTGCACCTTTGACAATAAAAAGCTCAGCGTCCGGCTAATTCTTAATTATAGCTACACACACATTTAATTTTAAGGCATGTGTTTGACAAGTGTCCTTTAATAGAGACAATTTACAGTAAAAGAAGGATTCTCATCGACAGCAGATGCTATTTCCTTCTCGAAATCGTCAGTCATTTGGGATTTACTGTCGTCTTTCATCAGAGGAAGACGTCTCTTCTCCCTCAATCATTCATCTGCCGTTTTAGAGTTCTCTACTAAAGTTCTTGCAGCTGCCTTCCAATCATCTTCAGCACCAAAGGCTCCAAAAATTCTTTTCGAGTCATGCTATCATTCACCATCTCGGTTATTTTATGAAGATGTTGAGGAATGTTATGTTCCTCAGGAACAAATGAGGTTCGTGAAGACTAGTACGAATATGCCCGTTATTCCACAAAATGGACCTCAGGTCTGAGCACCACACATCAGACCTCCACCACCAGCAACAGTACAGCCGTCCGAGCTCGCGCTTACTGTATTGGCCTCCATTTTCCAGCTGTTGAGCATTTGTAGGTGGCGAAAATGCCCTTGATTCTCACTCCAAGAGAGTGAGTCAACTCTGCGTCTACTATATATGTGCAGTGGTATCGAAGCTTTCCTTAAGTCCATGAGCCTTGTGGGCGCCAAGCACTGCTTCATGACTTCCCATTGGGCCCCGAACTATCACTACTGTTAAAATACGATGAAAATTTATTCAAGATTTTTACTGAAACACTGTCAATTATTGTTTAAATTCTATATCTCTGTCTGTTTTTTTGCCACTATTTTCAAAATTTTTATCGTGTCTAATGTAGCTCAAGTATTAGATTTGCATTTTTATGAGTTTCATTAAAAATTTTCTGTATATTTTCAGCCTAAGAATGATGTTTGTTACATCGAAATGTTTCTATTTTGTAGACTGACAGATATATGGAATTTTAGCATATGACAGTGTTTCAGAAAAAATATTGAGTCCTTCGTATTTTAAGAACTTGGACAATTTTGCGGAGTTAAAAAGTTCGAAAGAGATTGTCACAACCACGGCTGCAGTGGAGCTCAAGAGGCGACAGTTTTTAGAGTGACACGTCTATTGACTTTAAATTACTGCAGAAAGGTAACCTAACAAACTCAATGCGGTTCAATGAACGTGTGCATATGTTACAATTTTATTAATAAGTCTAAAATCTACGAGCGAAATAAATAACCGAACGAAACTATGAATTAAGAAAAGAAACGTAAACATGTATTTTTAGCTGCGAACCTGAAATACCTCAACGACAAAATGCGGGACGGAAGCAATTCTAATTTCTATTTCTTTCTCTAACAGCCACAGAAAGAACAGCTGGTGCCATGTGCACGACTGGGTAATTAAATTAGAATAAAATAGATCGCTAGGATTAAGAGCACGAGCTTGTTTACAAAATCAGGTTTTCCGGCTAACTAAAAAGTAAATCGGGAACGGCAAACCCCTCAGGAAATAGACGACGTTTAATAGCTGAAAAAGTAAACATAAAGTGGGCGATGTGATAGCACAGAACATATGCACAAGGTATATTCTCACACGATAAGTTTTAATCGTTCAAAGTAACTGTAACTGGCCTACGAGAAATCCTGAAGTAAGGAAAATCTAAGCGATCCAAAAAAGTTTAAGAATCATTGAAAATTCAGGTAATACGGAGGGCGAAAGGAACATCCAATGATGTGTTGTCATGCCGACATGGGAATACCTCCTGAATGCTGTGGCTGAGTAGCTCTGAAGGGGGTCTTTCTGAAAGCGAGCCTTACTGACTAGTCATAATAAAATTATTGTCTTTGTTATTTCCCAGCTAACGAAAATTAGGTAGGAAATCCTGGAAACATGCCTGCTGAATAATAGAGAAACGATTTATATTTGAACACAGTCACATCTAGCCCGCACCTCAGTTGTATTTATGTATACATATATATTCTTCGTCGTCACAGTTCTGGCTCGTCACAATTAGCGACGATTTGTTGTTCTACGATTACATGCCTCCTTCGATACGTATTGCACCATAAATACGTCACCTATCACACATTGTTTAAAAATATACCGGAATAGGAATTTTTAAAGAAATCTGAATTTATTGAAGGAATAGTAACATACATAAACCATAACATTACATTACATTAACCAAAGCCACAAGCAATTTTTTTAAATACATGCAATGCGCTTCATTCACAAATTATTTCCCTAAGACAAGAACAAATCAAAACATACTTTGCCAGTTATAATCAACGACGAAAAATGTAAATGATATATCATTACTTATGTTCAGAAAATTTTACTCTTGCAAGTATCGTTCATATCAATTGGCAGGTTTAAAAACTACCGATTTAAAGCCTTTCATGAGAATTGGAATTGAATTTCTCAGTAAGAGTGAGAGGACAATCGCCGTCCCTCAGGAAAACAAATATTGAATTTCAGTATTTAGAATTATTACACTCTCAAACAAATGAATCTTGATGCAATAAAGTTCAAATTTTAACACTATTCTCAAACTCTCCTCCTGAATAGTTTTACGAAAAAAAATTGGGTTAGCATAACTCGACGACGTCCCGTGAATTACTGCTAAATTGAATTGTATTCAAACTATTCCTTCAGTACTCAAATAACGTGAAAAGTACGTGGCAACAGGAACGAGCCGAGGGATCCATTCTTAAATTACTATCCCTCGCCGTCAGACACCTGAATCATCTCGCCGCTCGGTAGTCGCATGCCGTCAGACACCTGAATCATCTCGCCGTTTGGTAGTCGCATGCCGTCAGACACCTGAATCATCTCGCCGTTTTTTAGTCGCATGCCGTCAGACACCAATCACTCGCAACCAACAGAGCAGAAGTAGAAGAAAAATTACGGTTATTTTTGCAAATCATCATGCACCAGCATCAGTAGAGTGGTTTCAATACAAGAAAATATATTTTTCTTAGATTTGCGGTCAGACAGTTTTACAGTTTTTTTTCGTTATTATGTTAATGCCGGTCCATGTTTTTTTCTTGGCTGGTCTGAATAGAGATTTTCTCAAAAGAAGCATCACCAAGGGTATCGTAAACATCTAGGTGGAAACGGATTCGGTTATTGCCCCAAAATTGCGTATTTACTGATTTTAGCTTTACATTTCTCTGGAATTTCGATACTCGTTTTCTAGCACTCAGTACTATTATTGTGACTCTCATTTTTATTTCCTCTGAGTATCCCTGCTAGTCCTGAGCGCCTTTACACTCTTTGCAGATATCCTGGAGGCGCTCCTACGAGTTATGGCGCATCCATTCCCAGACAATGATTGTATAATTATCGATCCTTCCGCCTTCAAAATGTTCTAGCGACTCCATCAATCTATCCTTTCCAAGCAATTTTCAAGTGTATCCTTATTCTTCTCAGTGTTAGCCAGCCCCACCAAACACCTTTGTAAGTCAACATTAAAAGGCAAGTGGTGTGTTTAAAAAGTCTGCTATTCGATCGCAATTGTTCAAACCCTGGCCTACGCCGTGCTTTCCAGTGCAAACACCTCTGTTTTCAACAGATTTTAATATTTATTTCTCAACGTATGCAGTAACTTTAACAAGAAATTATTTCAAAGGCTTGCTTTGGATTAAGAGCATCAAAACATTTCTGGACATACGCCTTTGTAGTTCAAGGACGCAGGTTGCCACGCCACAACTGCAAACTATGAAGACATTGAATTCCCATACAAATTGGAATTCCTATTATTACCATAAATGATACATTCTTTCTGGTACCTCCTAATTTTTTGTGATATATTTAGCGAACAAATTACGGAAGTTTCTCAGTTGTATTTTAATATATCCTGTACTTATGTCAGTTCTATGATTTTTTCCTTTGTTACTTCACCTCACCCCATACCAAATTTAATGCAGGCAAAATAATGGATGACCATTCAAACAATGAAGGAAGGGCCATGGAGTAAATAATCCTCAACAGACAATCATTGATGTGGCATCGCATGCAGGTCAGCACAGGTCGGGGATAAGAGCCTGTTAACAGACCAGAACAAGTCCTCCATTAGCTGCCCAGCGCAGAAGACCAGCAGGCGACTCGTGTTAATCGTGGCGCCAGTCTCGGAAGCTACGATCGATCTTGGCAGCAGGAGCGGCCTGGTCGCTTCTGAAGTCTGGACTTCTGTGGTTCTTGGGCCGGGGCGAGGGCGGGCAAGACCCTACGGCTTCTGGACCAAGGACACTAGAGTATCTCACTTCTATGACCTCCACATTCTGCATTCAAGAGAAATGGTGACTTGAGAATTCATAAGATTGCATATTTAGGGTATTGAACGAGTTCGAAATAGTCTACGTGTCTCTTAATTTTAGCACCGAGTGTCACAATTACATGGCTTGCTCGCGTAATGGTTTCAAAACATAACTCTCAAAATCCATGCTTCAAATAGAACGTTGTGTTATTCTGTTGAAAACTTTCTGTCGCTGAAGCAAAATTTAGTATGCAGAATGTGAGGAATCCATGGTTTTAATTACAAAAATTTAGAGCAACTTCCAAGGAGATGATACATGTTAACCTGTGAACATATCTTGACCTGCGAAACATGCATAAAACTCCACGGAATCAAAGCGGATGATTTCATTTACTAATTCTGACAACGTGGATGGAAAGATCCCTTGGTACGGGACTTGTACTACTGCACCATTTGGAATGTCTCAAATACAGAAAAATTCTTTAATTTTGAAATGTCTGAGTAGTTCATTAACATTTTATCCAATGCATTGTGAACTTGTCGAAATAAAATAAAAATGGATCAGTGAAATTAAAAATTCACACAAGAGCATTTGCTTAATGTCACCATAGATAGTACCTTTTCCTTCTATATAAAAAACTCGTAAAAATAAAATTTCAACTATGATGAAAAGTAGTTTAGATTCATTCGAACTTGATTTGACCTTATTGTGTCTATTTTCTTTCGTAAAGAGTTTACCTTGTAATACCTCACGTTGTCAGGATTGAATCTGCTATCTCATCATTCTGACATATATAAGAAATGTCTAATTATTCAATAATTCAGTCAATGATAAAAAATTTCCCTTATTGCTTGCAATTACCATTTTTACTATCGATGGCAATTGCATTTGTGCAAAATATTAAACGGAAGTGAGGATTGACCACAAATTTACAAGGAAATTACAAGCAATATCACTGAATTGTCAATAAGTAGATTTTTTGTCAAGTTCCATTAATTATGTTGAATGTAAAAGAGTTGCCCACATATTCAACATTCCTTAAATTTTCATACCATAATTACGGAGGTGTTGAGCAACAATTTATTTAATCAAAGTCATTTTAATTCAAATGTTCAGCGATACTGAAGCTCCTATATTTTTCACCGAAGTTACAAAGACATGATCATCCAAAAAATATCTCTTAATTTACCTAAGTGGAATATGAAATAAATTGCAAGTTCTTACTATACAAAGTAATCATTTCTTATGTGATCTCTTAGCCCAAAATGTCGTCAATGTGAGGAGACCTGTAAAGAACATATATATTTTTCCTATGATTATTCTCCATCTTCTTTTACGTTTAAATGGTCGTAGATTTCCATTAAAATGGAATGCGATATATTGAAGTTACGGGGTTAGAACTCGCTATCACAAATATTACCTGCTCCTCTGAGAATGATTTTTGAAACAAAATTTTTTTCATGGTATTTTCCCCTTCAGTAATGCATAGAGTTATTTCTAAGTTATTTGCTAACGTCCGAGCAATGATCAGTTGAAAGGGTCAAGGACTAAAATATGTGCAAAATATTATATGTAATTGGGTATCAAAATGGGCAAATGAGACGGCAGTTTATATTTACACCAAAACCATGTGATGCTGCAGCTTCAAGAGGAAGTCAATGCTTGATGAAAACACATTTTATGCAAAGTTGAGGTAACTTGGAAAATTCATGAAGAAGAGCGTACCGGGAGGTAAATTGCGAATCCTACAAGTAGCAGAGATTTCAAAGATTTCACTCTCAGAAGTTTTCTGTTTCTTCAAGAGAAGCCTAGAGTGATTCCACGACTGATAGAAACACTAATCTCAAACTACCCTTCATCTATAACAAACTGAGACTTGTAAGAATATATTTAAACAAACAATTTAAACAAACAATTTATTTTACACAGGTGATACAGAGGTAGAATGTTTCTTCAGTCTAATACAATGGTCAAACTAGAGTATAGCTACCTGTGGGCCCGAATAAGTTCAGCGACTTCTAGGATATCCTACCATCACATTATTCTAAGGTGTACA
>JACJUY010006970.1:27214-55781 GCA_014220935.1 Platorchestia sp. MABIK
TTTCTTAGTGTTTTGTAAATGAAATTGCAAATGGAGATATTGTAGAGATCCGAAAGTTTAAGTATTTCTAAATTTTTGAGTGAATCATTTGTGTGAGCATTATATTCTAGGTTCTTTACCGCTCTGATAGCTCTTTTTTGCAGAGTAAAAATTTTGTTGGTTATATTTTTATCAGTTCCGTGCCATGCTTCTATTCCGTATTGCTGAATATGTATACAAGACTTTATTTATTCGTAAATAACTCACAATTTACAGAATAGACTGAGAAATGTTGCAGACTTCCGTTCATTAGGAAATAGGGTAATGACAATACGTAAATTACCCTATGCACGCTGAGAAATGGCATCAGTACATTGCACGCATTTGTATATCACCGAAACATATCGACGTTTGGACAAGAAGTGTTCACGTGACCGATCAGGTTATCAAGGTTATTTTTGCTCAAACTGCTCAATTAATTTTCAGGGTCAAGATTAAAACCTATAAATTGTTACTTCTCAATTGTTTTTACCTCATAATTAATTAAATACAAACTTAATTCAGCTAAAAATTAGCGTAGGAAATTTGTAAGCCATTTATTAAATTTGTAATACTTTGGAGGTGATCGGTTACTGACGACGGGCTTAAGCAACTGTTGATCAGTTTCTCTAGTTACTATCCAGAACGAGCGTAAAGAAAGACTCTACGACACGCTATGAGATTGTCAATATACTTCAAAGACGTTCATAAGGTTCTGAGGTGAAATTCTGAAGAAATTACAAGCGTCTGAATTCAATTCAAGAGCCAAATGACGGGAAGCGTGTTCGAGATGACTTAAAGGAACCAGTATTTTGAAGTGCGTATGATGAATGCTTCCTGAGCCTTAGGTAGTAAAAATGCTAACAAAAAAGTGAATTTCTTCGTCAAGGCATAAAGCCACAAGTGCTCGAGATTCCTTAAAAGGGTTGAGTCGGTTCAAAATGTTCAAACTAATCTTCATTGGATTTTGACGATATAGCATAATGGCATTCGCATGACCCATCCATTCTGCAGATTTCGTTTGTAATAAGTTTTGAGATGGTGTGAATCACAGAGAAGGAAAAATTAGCTTCTATTTAAAAATTTGAATTCAATTTTAAAGTGTGAAATGATAGCGAAAGGCGAAGATTCGTAAAGAAAAAATGGGTAGATCTGGGAAAACCTGTTCTCATAGTTGAATCTGAAATTGATCTCTAGTGGTTTCCCCCTCATATAAAATTTGTCAGAATCGCTATTTCAATATGTTGACGAGTAGTAACATCAAGCATTTCTCTTTGGCTGAAATGTATTTTACGTTTTTCGATTAAATTTAAAATCATGACCTATGGGAACTTTCAATGAGAGCTTTGTCTTTTTTTTCCAAGCCCTTTCTCTATCTACTCTTCCTCCATGAGGCCAAACAATACAAATAGATAAACTTGCTGGCGACTAACTTCTTATAACGTTAGAAAAGGCCTTAAGCGTATGACATGTTATAATATAAATTCAATCACCTTTTGACAAAGAGAATTCATTCGTTACGATTCAATGATACTCGAACTCTAAAAAGATAGCAGGGGCTAAACCTGCGTGTGATTTTGAGCAGAGCAAGCCATTTATGTCTGCCCTCAAAACGAAACCATATGTTCAAGTATACTACCAGTTGTAGCATGCTTAAGTAATTCGATAATAAATGCATAGAGTGTCAGAGGAATCGAATAATTCAAAGTATTAATTGTTATTTATGGGTTCCTGTATTATCTCTTCTTGTCAAGGCAGGCGGGTATTTTGAGTCTTCGAATGTCCTTAATGACTTCTTAACGACTTGAGCTGTCGAGACGAGTGGCGCCATGGCTGTTATTCTTGGAGTGATGTAGTTCATCTTGATTATTTCACGCTACGCGATGAGATTTGTTCATCTAGGAAGCAATTCATGGATTTTGTGGGTGCTTAGTTTTGTTTATGTTATGAGCCAGCCTCGTCAGTAAGAGCAATTATTGAGAAGTTGACAAATTTTCGTAGATTCACAGCTACTTGCAGCAACTTGGCCACCATAACGTTATTGTGCCTAGCTTGCGTACTTCGCAGAATATATTTGCTCTTAAAGTCTGAACATCAATTTTCTTTGTTCTTGCCGATTTTTTGACTTAAAGGTAGTTTACAAGCTGCATCTATTGAAAGTACTAAATATTTCATCACTTGTGAAGTCAGTAAATATCAGCAATTATGTGGTTTATCAAAATATACAACTTAATTGCATTCTCTCTTATAGTCTTTTCATTATACTGGTTGGCACTGTTTGCCGATAGATAGACCGGGCTTGCGATCGACCTCTACAGACTACGTCACCAGACATAAATCACCTGAGTCACGAGCACACATGATCTTGAGGTGCTCCCAGCACCCGCCACTTGGCACACACCCACGCACGTGATGGCAGGACGCCCTGTTATGCGCGCTCTGCTGTATGTATACAATCAGTCTCAGTCTTCGCGTGCGGCGCTATCAAGCCTTCAAGTTTTGAGAAGCCCGCCATCAAAATAAAGATGAATGAATCCGCGAGACGCTGAACGACATTCTTTCTAGTTTAGTTGTTCTCCTTTCAGGTAAAAATAATATTTTTCGAGCTAACATCTGTGGATTATGCACCATGAAATAAAGACGTATCTTAGGACAAATTTGTAGGATCGTTAACACAAATAATAAAAGATATTTTACAATGTATGGTAGGAATACGATGGCATATTAATCAAGTCTATTCGCACTTATTCAAGTGCCGAAAATAACGATAAATATTCTCCCTGTAATTATTACAGTATAAATACAAATACCCAGTCTAACTTTTTCGCCGAAGCATGCATGTTTTTCGCCGCCCAATCAATTTCATAACTTAGGCGGCGAAAAACGTGCATGCAGGCGCCGATAAAGTTAGACTGGGTAGTATATACAAAGTCAATCAAATTGTGTCGCTTGGGTAGCGACTTGAGATAACCAAGCCATAGTGTTCGTATTTAAATGACTGCGGAGAGAAAATCAATTCTCGATTTTCAACTCACTGTTTTTACTTGTTTCAGTTCTCTTTATCTAGTTTTCAACTCCCTCCCACCAGTTCAACAGTCGGTCGCTTGCCCTGTACATAATGCTCACTATGACCATTTCGGAATCCTGACACGTTCATCATGTGTGGCTTATTTGAGAGAAATAATCTCTGGATTACTTGAAAGTTTGAGATGCATAATCTCATAAAATACTTCGCACTTCTTTCGTTCCGCAGGTGATCCAAATTGTGTGGACCACTACGCAGTTTCGTATGTATATCACACAAGTGTCTACTATAACGAGCAACTCAGCTCTCAGATGAAGAATGCATTTGTTATGGGCAAAAAGTCCTCCGTAACGTACTTCATTTGACTTTAAAGTAATTAACTTTAACGTAATCATATTTAGGTTAACTTAAAAACATAAATAAAACATATTTGCAAGAAAGGTATTGCACTCGTAACCACGGAAAATAATACTTGACGGCAACATTTCCCTTCCTTGATACTAACTTCTAATACAAAAAATGAAGTTGTGATACCTAATGCATCCTCATAAACGATGTAGAGATTTCAATTCCCTGTGACTTACAAATAATTCGGGCCAGATTTTCAAAGAACTTACATCACCGTAGCGGAACGGAGCAACCGGCAACGAAAGTTTTTCTGTTTACTTTGTTGAGCTAAATGCTGTTTTTGTCAAAAATGCTGAATTTTGAGCCGTTTCAAATAAAATTTGAACACTCAGCATCTGACGACTCAGCAGAGTCGCCAGATACTGAGTGTTGCAATGACGGTGTGTATTTTCCGTAAATCTAGCTCTGGGCTGAATTCAACCATTTGAAATACGTCACGAAAGCCTCAGAAGAATATTAGAACAATCTACTCACAGTTGGGTGGCCCACATGAGCCTGTCACAGACGTGAGATGAGCGAGACGAGTTAATTAGACTTGGGCGAGCGGCCTAACTTCAGACCACCTCCATCGCAGCGGAGCGGGCCACTCGTCGGCCGCGCAACCGTCAGGCAACTCTCGACTGTGACACCCAAAACAACTGCAAAGGGCAAACAAAAAGTCATTGTTATCAGCTAGTAAATTACAGCAGCTAATGAACAACGTTATGAACATTATTATGTGTTGATTGACAATAAAAACGGATGATTTTTTCTGCTACCCACGACCATCACCAAAACTGTGAGATTAAGAGAAAAGTTTTCATAAATACCACTAGATATTTTAAGTGCCTGTTGCATGTTGTTATAGTAGTCACTTGTTAGCAGCTCAACGTACTATAAATTACTAACACATATTATGCAGTCTGAAGGTAACAAACTGCTGGCTCGTTCTCTGAAAAAACATCATGTAAGTTATTAACGACGAACTGAAGAGCTTGCTGAAATTTGCGATTCGTACACCGAATTACGACCACCGCTCTCTTTGACTTTGCTTTTTACAAACTTACTTTAACTTATCTAACAAGCTGTGTAATTTTTTCCTCTCATAAATACTCGTAAGAGAGCTGCAGTATGTCACTGAGTGTGGCAGAGAACGCCACGAGCATAAGTCAAACGGTGTTGGCAGTGAAGAATGAAGTGGTGCCGGACCGGTGCGCTCAGGGTGCCGCTGTAATGTGCCGCCCTCCTCTGACATCTCATGCGCTTATTTTCAGCCTCTATAACGAGACCGTTAGCGAACTAATGGCCGTTGGCACTGGTCCCGGCGAATACCAGTTGAAAAATTTTTAAGCGTATTTTCACTCGCCAATTGCTGTCCAAATAATTTTTATCATAATCTGTTGATGAATGCCACGTCGGTCATAGGAGTGGAAGCTCATGGTGAGCATTGGAAGCCTTGACTGAAAATAAAAACCTATATGGGTATAATCACTCGAAACGGGCCTCGAATACTTTCGCTTTATTATTCATAATCGCTTTTGGACGATCGTTGACTAGCGTCTTTTTTGAAAAAAATGCGGAATAAAGTTCTCGGATAACGGATAATATAAGAATTTGATAGAAAAGTATCCAATTTTAGCATAAACGTTTAGACAACCTTTCGCTTTGTACTGACTTTTGGAGAAGGAAATTGACAACTTCTACGAAATCCAAATCGTTCACTCACGCCTCCAAAACATCACGCGTAAAATTGTCACGAGCCTTCGCGCTCGTAAACACAGCGACTTTAAAGCACATTCCTGCTACAAAGGATCGTGTTAATTGGTCGCTGATCGCGGTGCCTCAGCTCTTCATAAATTGAATTAGCCTCGTTCTCTCAGAGCAATATATCAACGCTTTCCAAATGTGATTCTGTCATCATTCAGAAATAATGTTCAAGTTCTTCAAACGTATCGAGGCTGTAAGTGTGTGAAATTAATTATGAAGATTCACGACACTCAGTAACATGAAAAGCTTCCTCATTATGTGACACGTACATAAGTAGGCATATGTGCTATGCTTTTCATACAAAAACGATCATCAACGTTTTACTCACTGTAGCGAGTTTTTTGATTGCCTGTCGTTTCCTTTGATGCAAAAGCAGCAAGATTTGTTTTGCAGGACTCCACAATCTCTATGTTTATGTAGATAAATCAATGCTGTTTACCACGCCAAAACTTCCCCTCTGAGCAGTAGCCTTTTAAATCATACTGAGCGTAGTTACTCTGAAGAGTTCTGACATTTGTGCGCGTGCGCTCACGACATTTTCATGATCATTTTGAACTCAAAGGACCATAAAATTTATTGGACAAAGTCTTCTTAGAAACCAGATTATTCGCCCACAAAATGAATGTGAATGGTTTGAACACACATGTTTGTCGTGCAGAAATGCAAGGCTAATGTACAGCTTTAATGATATAACTCTAACAAATGATTGACTTCAATCTAATTGAAATGTGTTTCTCGTCAAAAAGACGCGCTAAAATGACATTAGGTGTCGTTTTCGTGGGCGTAGAGTAACTCGTGTGGGAGCTATACTCTGTTTCAAAGCTCACCAGCAGGTCAATCAGGCCTGGTATTTAATAACTAATATCTCATTAGTAAAATATAAAATTTACCCATCCATGTGAATAAATCAATTGGGCGTATACTTCCATTAACGTTGACACAGCTGTTATTTCGTAACTCAATAATACTCACATCGACGAATAAAACTCGTATTTTTTCATTTAAGATCGCGATGACTCCTCAAATTTAACTTAACTGCTCTATTGAGCCTCAGAAATGTCTTTTTCGCATACCTATGATATCTTTGTGAATGTCTTGCCACCGAAATACTTTTTTTCTAAGTCGGTCTAATACATACATATATCATGTTAAAAATAACTAATTCTCTCGAAAATATGGTTTGCTGAGTTCTGAGTGGAAGGCATTCGCACAAAAATGTCTTGTATACTAGTGCTTTATCTGCACACATAGATGCCGCCGAATCTAGAGCTCTCAGCGCTAGAGAACGTAGCTCATGACAGTGCACGCCGTCGGCCAGGTGCCAAAATTGCCGGGGCTTCTTCATGTGCACGAACAGAAAATTTACACAAAAATTAAGGCGAGAAACCTTCAGCTGCTCGTCATGCGAAGCGAGGCCAGGCCAGTTCCTCTCCTCGGAGCAGCTAGGAGGCAGCGCCGAGCGTGCACCAAACGCTGGACAAAAATACACCTTGTGGGGCTGGCTTGTAAACTCCTTAGTATAAACTCACGTTCGGTGGCACAAGCTATGGGCCTTCACAAGTAAAATCAGTACTTTATTGCATCATTTGTGAAATAAGCCTGATTTTTTACGTTTGGTTCGCTCACTCGAGTAAAAATCTAGTTCCTCATGACGTGAGGGATTTAAAAATTTATGCTATCGTTGACTGATATTGAATTCTTCTATCATTAATATCCCTTCAAAATAAGTTTTGTGTTGTTTCATGATTAAATTTATAACATTGATGATCTCTAATATCAATAACTCAGTTTACAATAAGCTTTTTATGAAACTCTTACATCGCGGAGGTTTGAGGGTACGTACTCAAATTTTAGGTTTCTCTCTTTAGTAGTATGATTTTAGAGAACTTTTCATAATTCACTGGATTATTAGCAAGCGCTAAATATCTAAAGCTCTCGATGATGTTGATCCTCAAGCCCAGAAGACAGAATAATACCAAACGACTTCATGACTGTCTGTTCTGAACTGCATGATACGAATGTGCCTTTTAATTATCACAGCACTTTGGCATCCATCTCCTTAATAGGTCATGAGCGGAGAAAGTTACGACTAGTTATCGAATTCATCGAGAAAACGTGAGGACAAAGAATTGTGATTGAATTTCAAATGGCCATTCAGATCTGGGATCATTTAAATAAAAAATTATAGTGATATAAAATTCCTACAGGTCTTAGGTATTTTTTTGGTTTATTTTCTATTCTCCAATTTTGCTATCTCTTCAAAATTTCCCGTGTTAGCTCAACCAAGGTACAGAAAGGCTCCGTTAGCAGTAAAACTGTACTTCGATACTTGCTCGTACACATCCTGCAGAGACAATATTAGTCTTGACCTTTCAAGTTCGTTGGAAGAGATGCCAGATTATCATTAATGAATGACTGAGGTTGCATTTGATTATATGATTCTTGTTATTGTTCGGTAATGCCTCAATTGATTGAAATACTCTTATTGCTCGGACTATAAATTTTCTTCGCTGTATCCAACTTCGGTATACATTTGTGTTTAAAAATAACATTTAAAATGGCTTACTCTGAACAAGTCCAGCAGCAAAACCCAATCTGAGCGTTTTAGGGTTGACGCTTTATACATGAACGACGTCTCTCCCGGAGAGGTTACAGTAGTCTATAATTAAGACAAGTCAATAGAAAGTTACTTCAAAACATGATGTCCAAAAGATAGGAGCAGTTGAGACAATAAATTTCACAGGTACAGCTAAGGAACTTGCAAAATAATTGAAAGCAAAGTAAACGACTTCACATAACAACACGAAATTAATTAGTGATTTTAAAGTGCACCTCACGCGAATTGGGCTCAGTAGAGCTGCAGCAACGAGTTGCTCTATGTGAATGATTGCTCTCAATGTTCTTTCATGCATTCATTTTTAAAAGTTGTATTATTTATATTGAATTAGTTTTCACTGTATAAAACGTTAATCCTGCCGTTTGTTCATCTCTCTGAAGAGCAGACTTGCAGGCTCTAGCTAACGAAAAGAGATATCCTTACACAGATAATATTGAATACCTGGTTGGATTCTGAATAAAATAACAAACTTTAAAATTACAAACATACATCCATAATTGTCATTTTAACTTAATCCAATACAAGTTCAGTTTTAATTACAAGTAGATCGATAGCATTGCCAACTCTAGCGATCGCTTGACTGAAACAGCCGTGTGTAAATCGTAACTCAGAAATAATGGGGTAATGGTGATTGCATTTGTCGGACAGAAAGAAGTTAACTCTGTGAGTCCTGCAACCATTAAGACGTCATCTCGGACCAAAAATACTTGAGGGCGTTCAAGACGGCAAGCTTCAGTATTAAAGTTCTGTCGGAAACGTTCTAGATCGACGCGTACGAAGTTATTGATAGTTTGCAGTATTTTCTTCCGGCGAGCATTCATCCATAAATCACTCATAAAATGTTTCCAACATCGATTAGTGACAACTATAGTGACCTCATTACTGCACCTTTGCGGCTGGAAAGGCTTTCTCCAAATTTCAGAAGTTTGTCTCATGCGCCGTTTGGAAACTTACGTAACTGTACACTGCTAATTACTTTTCTGTATGAGCCTCCAGTGATTAAGGTGCAGACAGTAAGGGTAAACAGTTTGAGAGGCCCTATTTCATAACCTGTCGGAAAAAACATGTTTATGCTCCAGCTGATATATTGATGAGTGATTGATAGTTGTCAGTTGTCAGAAAGTTATGTATGCTCATGCTCAGAATATCACGCAATTGAAGCAAGAAGTATCCTCAACCTTGATTTAAACTCAACTAAGTTTCTTTTCTTTGTGAGAGGGAATAAAATGTCGTCATTGGTGATGACTAGACAGAATTTTATCAACCAGGAAATCGGATGGTATTTATGACTGGCAAGTTACAAATCCTTGGCATCCAAAAGGATGTGCTGAGTCCCCATTTGTTGTGTAGCTTTGCAGAAGTTTCAAACGTTCCCAATACACTTATCGACTTCCTGCTTCGCAGAATTCATTTCCTAGTCCCTAAACTGCTCTCCGCTTCTTTTTTAGTATAATTATTTAGTGAGAAAAAGCTCACATGAAAACTAAGGAATTCATTTAGGGGTTCCAAATTATTTTTTAATGTTATTCACACCAACTGTGGTGCACCTGTGAAATATTATTGAAAATACCGACATTTAAGGGCAAACGCTGCTTCTGGCCGAGATATACTATCCCGTAGAATCTGTTAAACTTCTTAAATTATTACTCTCACAGAACCATGAGTCATTTTTCGAAACGCAAATACCCCAAAGTTCCTATCTGGCGAAGATTGTTTTTGTGGCCGTATTTCAAAGGAGCTCGACAGCTCACGGATATACAAGGTTTGCCTTACGGCCAAAACGCGCGACTAAAATTAGCCGTGCTTATTTAGCCGAGCGTGGCAGGGCATTGGTGCCGATGCATAAGCCGATCGGAACATTAGGCTTGACTGAGTCAAGCGCTCTGCTCCCACTTTAATATTGGTGCAGGAAAATATCTGCGCCGAGGGCCTCGTTGCGCTAAAGTTATGGCCCTAAAGATGACAGATAATTCTTGGCATCGATGAGCTGCGTGAATGGCCCCTGATATTTTTGGTGCACGCGCACAGCTTCTTGAAGCTCAATGATCTTAGATGTTTCGATGTAAGCTTTGGGTGCACGTAACTTCGCAGTAAGAGAGGGTGTATGACAATTTGAAAACAAGCATCAACTATTTCAATTTTATGCCAAGAGTGGCTTGCAACATGGGAAAGTTCTTTTACATTAGCATAGTTAGAGTTAGAATACCTGAAATAAGAAGTATTATGCATTTGTTTGTTTCTGTAAATGCAGAGATACTATAGCTCAAAATCCGTTTAAACAACAAAGTGTATTTCAAAAGTAACTCTTCGGTCATATCGTTATTACTATTTCTGTTTTATCAGTGATTTGCAAAAGAATGTTGGCCCTGCTAAGGTTCTTAGAATTATTGGCAGTAAATTTTAATTTACAAATTAAGCACAGAGCAAAACGGTAGCTCACGAGGGCCCTAAACTTATACTCGCCTATTCACTAGAATGTAACGCAAAGCTTGCGTGTTTATCATTAACTCCGCGCAGAACAATGCTGTTAGCGTCGCTAAATGAGGAGCTTATATCTAGCTTAAAGCGTAAGCTGAGAGCTCGCTTCTGCTAGAGTTTTTACTGTTTTTTTTTTAACTTGTCATTACAGGGTGAAGAGAAGTAACTCCTACTAAGTTTAGTGCATCCCCCCGCAACTGTGTTGGACGGTAGCTCAATTATTTTTTTCTTTTATGATTTTCGACACTTTCTTGTACCAGTATATGCTTTTCAAGCATGATGGTGATTAATTATTGTATGTTTTCAAGTGTCAAATAAACGTGGTGCAATTATGGAAGTGTTTCACCAAAAGGAGAACCCTATATAAAGTTATTCGTTTGCTCGGTGTTCTCAAAAATGACGGTTTCGGATGCAGTGATATAAGGAGCTTGGTCACGATGGTGATCGTCGCGGACAAGGAACATGGCGCACTCTCACCAGGTCAATAAACCACAAGATCATCAAAAAGTATGCGGAACGAAATTCGAGGGTCTCCACGAGAACAATCATCCGTGAGACAGGACAGTAGTAATGGTTAAAAAGGTGCTCGTACTCAAGCCCTACATGCAAGCTGCAAAAAGTTCAGCTCGCAACTGCTTCAGCTTAAGTTCAGACAACACACGCATGCGACTCCAACGACGCCGTTCACTCAAGCGTCGAGTAGCAGATCATCAATGGGAGCTCATCCTCTTCACAGCCGAGCTATTCACTGCGGAACAAGCGAACAACCATAAAAACGACATGAGTTGATCCACAGAGCTTTCTTGCAGTTCTGTAACTGTTGAATAACGCAAAAAATCCGCTGCTGGCTACGAAGAAATTTGAGTCAGCGGCAAAACACCACTCGTTTTCGTGGGACAAGAAGTTAAAATAAATCAAAATATGCACCGTCTCTAACTTTTAGAGGTCTTAGTACTTCTGAGGGCTCCGTTCCTTTAATGCAATGCAGAATGGATGTTTCAGCAGGACTCAACACTTGCCCTGATTTTGAAAGTGGTGGGCAACAGCGGTCTTGATATACGATCCAAAATTTCCTCTAATGCACTCACACAAACACATACACACAACAGAATGGTCACTCTTTCTTGCCAGTGAGCCAGACTCGTCTAGGGGAATTACTCAGGGCTCTTAGACCATTGCATGCAACAGCCACAAGGAGGGCACCACTGGGAAACCTAGCTTGCTAAAAATGTACCCTGAAACATTGAAGGTCAACAGATCCTCTCCAAGTAACTGACTGTTAAAAGTCATCGTTTCATCATCAACACCTACCCTTGAAATTTCTTCAATGCATCAACATCAGTCCAGTTGCCATCTTCTTCCAACCATGCGAGGAAGCTCATGCCAGAGTCACATTCGGCACATCTGGCCTGCCACTGGTTCTTCCCATCCTGTGCAAAAAACACTTTCATGAGGAATTCTCTTAAATGCCCATGCTACCTAGATTCCAGAATCAGATGTTCTATTGTTTCTCCAATTCCACTGTCATATTGCATATATAATATAATATTCCGGTCATTCCACATGATTGTGCGCCTGTTCACACTCGAACACTTGTGCTCCTGTTCACACTTGTAAATGTAACTTTTGGAGTTTCCTCTACAAAATGTAATGGTTATACTGGCTGATTCTCGAAATACCTTTGTCCGTTGATTCAATTATTTCATCATTTTGCATAAACTTCAAGAAACGAATCTTCGTTCTCAACTTTGAGGATAAATATCTCATGAAAATCTCAGTAAGATATAGTGGATCATAAAGTTTTCAACTTATTCGAAATACATCTCTGAACTTTATTTCCGTATTTTAATAACATCCAAAACCTCTTGGGGATATAATTTATTCGATCTTATGAAGTTTAAAAGTCTTAGCCTGTATAAATCTACGGAAGAATAACACACGTCATTCAAACGAGGTAAGCGAGTTCTCAGAGTTCTGGTAGTGATATTTTATAAGGCTGGTCCAATTTTATAAGTTACATTTTTGCATGTCCTGTCTATCAGGTTGTACAACAATTCTTGTCCGTTTTCATGTCGTAATAAGTTTGACTTTGTTTTTCAGAGAAAGGAAGAAATTTGTGATCAATAAGTCCATTTCTAACAATCAGCCCGTTGTGATCTTCCCTACACTTTGACACATAATGCTGTTTCAGATTCACAAAGAATGTAATGCGTCAACAGTTGCCAAAAATATTCAAGGAGTGTAGGTCAAAAATCAATCACTGAATGTCTATGCAGAAGATCGTTCCAAAAGTTTTTAAATGCTTTGTTGGAGGAAAGACTTGCAGCTAATCCTGCTGCATCCATAAGGCAGATGAGCTCTGAACTTGGTGTGAGTGCAATGACCATTGAACGTCACTTAAGGAGCTGGGAAAAAAAAACTTGGAAAGAGGGTTCCTTATGACCTGCCTGCTGCTAAGCGTCAGCAGCCCGTGAATATCACCGCATTTTTGCATGCTCGCTAATTGCAATCTCTTTTTTTGGATCGGGTTGTTACTGGAGACAGAAAGTGGATTATGTACAAACCTTTTAAACGTCAGAAAAGTGGATTATGTACTGCAATGGTAAACCTCAACATTAATGGTCAGGTGGGCAAGCAACGAAAGACATGACTCCATCCGAAAAAGATTTTGTAGTGTTTAGTTGGATATGAGAAGGATAATTTATTACGAGCTTCTTCAAAATAACCCAACAATTGCTACAGAACTGTACTGTCAGCAGCCGTAAAGATTAAATACTGCTTTTGAAAAAAAACGCTCAGCTTTGGTCAATCGAAAGGCGTCATCCTTCAGCACGACAATGCGTGCCCGCGTACGGCACGAAGGACTTTTGACACAATTCAAACTCTACACTAGGAAACATTATTACATCCTCCCTATTCTCCAGACATTGACCCTTCAGACTTCTATCTGATTAGGAGTCATGACAATTTTTTTTAAGGAGAAATTGTGAATAACAGACACGAAATTGAAAATGAGTGGATGTTCTTCTTTGACTCAAAAAATCAACATTTCTGAGAACGAGGCATTAAAAAATTGGTAAGCAGATGGGCAGAAGTCGCTACTATAACGATGAAGGCTGTCGCATTGAATGAATAAATGTTGCTTGAAATATTTTCACTTTCCTTATCATTCTAGTTAAAAACGGAGAGAACTTATGGTCCGACCCGATATAGCAAAGCTATTTTTAATCATCACGTGCACAACGGAACCATATTCTTGCCTACATGCATTAGATGAAATTTTACCGCAAATCTTGATCACGATACCTCTTATAAGTATTCCAGATTTAAAGGCTGAAATTCTTCAACTTAAACCTTCATTTCCACTGCCTTATACTGTTGTTGTTAATGCTGTAGACTATGACTAGGTCAATATAGAAAATACTGACCCAATGCAGGCTTTTTGTGCCACTAGGTCGCCTAACTAGGTGCGTTGTGCGTTACTGATGTGCGGTAAAACAGTCTGCATCTTGCAACCTATTAGAATTATTCCCTCTAATACTTTACTAATGTTCGTTCGCGACACTTTTCATCTATGTTGAAAATTTATTTTTCTAAATATCTCTCAGTACAGGTGATAAAAAAAATCCCAATTCAAAGGGCTGCTATCACCACGATGCAGCGATCGATGGTCTATTGTTCTTCTATACTCTTGGACGGAGTTGAGTTCTCGCTTGTCTTCGCTCGTTTTTTATATCAAGCACCTCAATTTTTGCTCTGACCGAAGAGTTCTAAATTTATTACAGCTTATATTTGGTCATTTTTACATCATAATTGTGAACATTATAAATAAATAAAAACAGTATCAACCAGGTTAATTTGCTTCAGTGTTTATTGCAGCGTTTACTTGCTAAATGCTTCTTAGCAATTTTATTTTTCAATTGACTTCCTACAGTGTGAAGTTCGTCAGATTATAACTAAGAGAACGACGGAAATCGCGCAATAATGAGACCGTGGTTTGTTGAGGTACAATGATCACTAGCAAGAAAATCGTTAATTTAACATTTGCTGAAAATATCAATAATCAAAGTGCACTTTTAATAAAGGGCGCACTAAAAATTAAACTAATTATATGATTGACTTTTTCGAAAATGTTTTTAGGGGGCGTAGAAAATTCTACAAAAATTCATAGATACCTTTCTCTTCTTTTGGTAACTGACTGAGCTAATTTGAGTTAAATTGTGCAGATAAAATAAGAGCTGTTTAAAAGTTTAATTACCATTTTTAATTCAACTTTCCTCTGCTAAAACCACATTCGACCCACTGTGCGCAGATAGCTCTCACTAGTGAGTGGGGCTCAGTGTTTGTAAAACATCAACTATTTTTCGTGTGAGCTTCGTAGCTCAAAGACGTGCCAAACTTTTATAGACTTCGACGAACCAAAAAAACTCGTCGCCTGACGGACGACGTCCCACAGATTGTTTTCTTAAGAGAGCCCTCGCTTAACTTGTAGAGCTTTATGTTTTCCTGTACATGCTAAGCAAACACAAACGAATTTATTTAGCGCATAGAAGGACAAAAATTCATTTATTTCTCAAATTTGGCAATATAGGCGTTGGATGACACAAAACCTTGAAAAACCCTTTTGAATGATCAAGTTGATCCTCATTCTAAGTTTTGAAAAGCTAAATTGACATCACTGATTGGATGGGCAGAGGTGTTATATGCCACGTATAAGGCGCATAACTCAGTTAATGACCGATTTATAAACAAGCTGCATCATGACTGCGAGTACATCTTGCGCGTCTACTTAGCGGAACTCCTCGAGCGTCACTGCGAATGGAAGCCTCTGTAAGTAATTCGCTTAGCACGGCCACTCTTTTGTGCAAAAATGAAATCCTACTCAATATCATATGAGGAAATATTGTAGTCGTACATAAATGTCATTAACACGGGAATTTTGGCTAGGCCTATGCGAATTGTCATTATTTAAACAAGTTTTTTAAGGAGATTTTTACCCGTGTATGAAATAAATCGATTTAAAAATAAGTCTGAATACTCTCTACGTAAAATCAAATGAAGTCACTTGACTCCCGAGACTAACCCCATTTTGATTTCCCATACACTAAAAACATTGACTGAGGTCAAATGGTATAAATCATGAGCAAAATATTAACCAATTTATGAAAATTGTATCGAATGATGGCAGGATATTTTATCCACGCCTTCGAACAGTCCATCTTGGTCACACACATTCAAGCTAAGGCTCACATGACTTACCGAAGTGTAATTGTTTGCATTTTAAAGGCGCAGAATAGGGAGAAAATCCTGTATTTAACTATATAACATTCACGCTCTAAATTACGATTAAAAACACGAAATGCGTTCTAGCTTCCTTTTCAGTGCTGAGGATGCGCAGCAGTGTTGTTATGCTTGCAAGTGACGCAGTCCTGACTCCCGTAAGTCCCCATACATCTGGCCTGTAACAGTCCTGCTCACATAATAAATGCAGCTGAACCACTTTCCTCACAATCGCTATGTGGTAGTTATAAAATCTTCAGTTCATAAAATGTTTTTATACTCTCCTCACCGGTCCAACATTTATGTACGAGCAAGACGACGTCCGTAAAATGTTTACTCGTGCATTGTCGGGGACTGTCACTTGCGAACATTTCCAGTTTTTCGATATTTGTTAAAAGTTATGTTCACTTTTCAACATGCATCCAGCGACATCTAATTTGGTGTCCGAAAATATTATAAGCCGGCTGGAAGACTCAAAAGGGTGTACTTCAATACTTCATTTGCCAGTACAGTCAATATATGGAAGCGAGAATTTGATTTATAGAATTTAGATTCTGGAGGACTTGTGAGTAAATTTTTCACCGCCCAAAGAATCTCTGTGTCTGAGAAAGAGAGAATAAGACTGCAAAGTTTCTGATTTGACCAATTTGCGTCTATTTTGTAACGGTGTGCTTTTTCGATTACGAGCAGCCATTTACTTGGTCTCCCGTTACGAGACCGGGTAAAAATCACTATAGTTAGAACTTGTGAGACCTCTGAATGAAGGATAGATTTCGTCAATTAAAATAGAAAATAAATAATAATAATATTCGGAAGAAAAAGCAATTATTGGCATTTACTTTAAATACCTGAGTTTCCACCAGGTTTAGAAATATGATCAATGATTCAAAACGATTATTGTTGAAAAGGTGAAATTTTTATGCCCACCGTATTATTACCAAAGAACTTAATAACTGAAGTGTGCAATGCTTGTCTAAGGAATTGTTACTGATCATATTATTCATAGAAACTGCTAAAGTATTTTCTTTCACTATTCAATAAGGAGAAAACTTGTCTGGACGAAAAACTTTACCTCAATTCATTGCTACAAACTCACTGTGTAAAAATGATTGAGTTGGTAACCATAAATTTGCCTGAATGCATCGTTATCAATTCACTTTTTCAACACAATTTGAAAGAAAAATCACAATGGATTCATTCTCATCAAACGCTCATGTGCTAGATCCCTCGAACATACAGACGAAATAACAAAATAATAATAAATTCAGTTCTATGTTCTGCGTTTAAATCACAATTGAATTTAATGATGCACATAACATGCACATAAATAACATAACATAACATTGTAATGGGTAGCTCTAAAACAGAACTTTTCCTTTCGATCCCAAACTTTGAACAGCTACTTCCTTCAAAAGTGAGTGTGAAGAAGAATACGCTGCTGACATTCGGTATTAGTAAAAATATTTTAGCTAAATTTCCCGCCAAAATTATGGAACGTAGCCAGCCTCGCATTACCTAAGCAAATCTGGGGTGAAGTAAGCAAAGATTAAAAGCTTGTAAACAAGAGGCCACTATCTGTAAACTAGACCCTAGGATGAGCGCGTGAGACAGTGGCTCGTCCACGTGCGAGCACTAAACTTCTCCACGTAAACTTTCAGTAGTGGCGCGCCTATGCGTGCTGCATTGCATGTGCGTAAGAAAGCGTTCACACTTCCTTGAGGTACCACAACCTTCCATGCATTCTCAAGTCCACCAATGGCTCCTAAAATTTCTTCAGTACTTTACAAGTGAATTGTCTGACCTGCATCTCACCCACTGCGAGCTGAAATAGCAAACTGCTCGTACGCGAGGTTGGGCCACATTGCCACATAGGAGGCGTGGGAGGCTGGAGTCGAAAGTTAAACTCATGGCCGATGAATTTCCATGCCATTGCCTTCTCTTGAATGTAATTCTCTGCTTGTAAACCAAAGTGCATTGCACAATGTGATTACCTGATTATTATTCTTAGGTCAATTTTAATAACAAAAGTCCCATGGAAGAATATTTTTCGTGTCACAACATACCCAAGAAATCTAGCGGGGTGCATTTGTTTGCCAAAAAGTAAGTGCATCATGATGGCTTTTCCGTCTGCATACGATAAACATTAGTAATTTTTAACTATTTCTGGGCCGAAATGATTCGTAATTCATTAAAGCCAGGCCAAAACAGCCGCGAACGATAATCGCTTGCAGAGCGTAGCGCGTTGCCAAACGGAGCGTGACAGCGGGCTGAGTGCGTGCCACACACGCGTACGGAGCAGCGAAGTCTCAGGGGCCAAATTCGCGCTTCAAGTGATTTTTTGTAACCAGAACATGTTTAGTATGGCATGGGAGGTACTTACCAGTTATAAAGTTCTCCGTCGGGTCCCTCAGAATTAACTGCTTCTAAACAAGTTTTATTAAAGAGAAAAACATTGCGTTTGTTTCAATTAGCATGGCACGAGCAACGTCATTGGAAATACTTTACTAGAGCAGGGAGCAGCTGTCTCCACAGCTTCAGGAGGAAATATTTTCATTTTCCACCAGGCTTAAAGAGTAATGCAATAACTGTCATCGCTGTCAAAACATGTTAATTGAAGTATGATTCTTCCTAATTAATTCCTTGTGTTGCTGGTGGGATTGGCTGTGGTTTGATAGATCACCCAATAGATGAGGCAGCAGTAGCGTTGCATTTGACACTAATAGTGTTCTTAATCATGCTTCAGCCGTTTAGTGGAATGTTCTTTGGTGCAGTTAAATAATTTTATTGCCTCTTTATAAATTATTATTTCCTTGGCATTATCACCTTTGCAGTATAATTGCAACTAAGCTCTAACATATGTGCGTACTTGGCTCCATAAAGTAATAAATGACAATCAAAATTCCGAAATGAAGCCCCAGTGTATTGATATGCAAATTCGTGAAAGTGGTTTGACTCGCGAGGAGGAGAGAATTTTATGAATTAAGGAATTGAGTTTGACGTTAATGTGAGCTATCGTAGTTCAACACTTGGATCACGCACCTGGCGTAGGTTGGACACTTCTTACTCAGTTGAAGAGAACACTGAAAAACAGCACGGATGTGCCTACAAAAGATCTGAACTCTGATGTTTACGGGGTGTTTGTGGTGCACCAAACTTTCGTGGCCCGCAACACCAACATGACTGAGACCAAAGAACTCGGCGGCCACGTGTGCAGATAGGGTGCGGCCTGCTCCTGTGAGGCAGGAGGCGTCAGGTGACCTTTTTGGTGTCTGGCGATAGCAAGTCACTCGCGTGGAGGCGGACGTGCTAACGTTCTATGTGATTGTGCTCGGGATCTTCATATTTCACTGGCTGATTCCAAATTAAATTCGGGCGGTCAGACTAAAGTTTAAAAGGAAATAGTGAAGAATGACGATATTAAGATAAACAAAAGGTTTAAATATTCGTCCTGCAGCGAAATGGAGTCAAGTTACCTCAGTGACCCCGTGACGTGAGGGTGTGTTCTGTCCTCGCTCCAAAACTAAGTGCCACTATTTGTTAGAAAGAATGAACTCCTAACCTAAATGGGTACCCACTCTCGCCATGAGGATTCAAATGTGATTTAAACTTCTTATTCATGAAAACTATCAAACTAAAAGCATAATATTCCCTCTAATAAGAGTGTGAAAGCGAAAGCATTCAACCCTCATCTAACAAGGAACCGAGTGCTCCCATTCTTCAAGATGGCGCCTAAGAAGCGAGGCAGCAGCAACAGCAACAACAACAACAACAACAGCAGTGAGTTTCAGTCGAAGTTTGGTGAATATCCCGATGTGTCTAGCTTAACGAAAGATGGCAAGGAAGTGGTCTCCGTCCTCATAACATACTTCGACTCAGCAATGACAAAATTTAATAGTGAAATGGAAAAAATGCAAAGCGAAATAAGCAACATTAAAACTCTATTTGAAACAATGGCGTGAAAAAAAGCAGAACACAAGGAAATTCTAACAGAACAGAATGAAAAAATTAGTAGCTTAGCCTCCCGACTCGACCGTTTGGAGAAAAATGATCAACGCCGGGATTTAGAAGACAGAAAATGCACTCTCGTCATTTCTGGGAGGGAACTACCGCAATCACACGCGAACGAAAGCTGCAAAGAAACAGTCTGCCAGCTCCTGAAGGACAATATCAACATCGACCTCTGCGACACTGACATCACGTCAGCTAACATAATGGGGTAAAAACCATTAACTGGGAACGAAGATCGACGAAACATTGCATTTGAACTAAAACATTATAACAAGAAACGTGAAATTCTCACTGCCTGCCGAGAAAAGAAGCCAATGTTCTTCATCAATGAATATCACATACCTTCACGAGCTAAGACCATGTACACTTTGCGAGTAGCCAGAAGGAAATTTCCGGAGAAAATTNCTGAGTTGCAGCGCGGCCACTGAGTGTTGCAGCGCGGCTACTGAGTGATGCAGCGCGGCTACTGAGTTGCAGCGTGGCTACTGAGTGTTGCAGCGCGGCTACTGAGTGGTGCTGCGTGGCAACTGAGTTGCAGCGGGGCCACTGAGTGGTGCAGCGTGGCAACTGAGTTGCAGCGCGGCTACTGAGTGTTGCAGCGCGGCCACTGAGTTGCAGCGCGGCTACTGAGTGTTGCAGCGCGGCTACTGAGTGTTGCAGTGTGGCTACTGAGTTGCAGCGCGGCTACTGAGTTGCAGCGCGGCTACTGAGTGTTGCAGCGTGGCTACTGAGTTGCAGCGCGGCTACTGAGTTGCAGCGTGGCTACTGAGTGATGCAGCGCGGCTACTGAGTTGCAGCGCGGCTACTGAGTTGCAGCGTGGCTACTGAGTGTTGCAGCGTGGCTACTGAGTTGCAGCGTGGCTACTGAGTGTTGCAGCGTGGCTACTGAGTTGCAGCGCGGCTACTGAGTGTTGCAGCGTGGCTACTGAGTGTTGCTGATCGAGTTCTCTGTAGCTCAGCACGGCTACTTTGTAGCTCAGCACGGCTACTTTGTAGCTCAGCACGGCTACTCTTTAGCTCAGCACGTCTACTTTGTTGCTCAGCACGGCTACTCTGTAGCTCAGCACGGCTACTCTGTAGCTCAGCACGGCTACTCTGTAGCTCAGCACGGTTACTCTGTAGCTCAGCACGGCTACTCTGTAGCTCAGCACAGCTACTCTGTAGCTCAGCACGGCTACTCTGTAGCTCAGCACAGCTACTCTGTAGCTCAGCACGGCTACTCTTCAGCTCAGCACGGATACTTTGCACCTCACAGGCCATGGGAGCTTTGCCAGCTCGAGTTCCTGGCTATCGATGCTCAAACTCGCACTCGGCTACCGTATGCAGGAGTTGCATCACACACCAGTGTGGTGAGTGCACTGCAGGCGGTACATCACACACCAGTGTGGTGAGTGCACTGCAGGCGGTACATCACACACCAGTGTGGTGAGTGCACTGCAGGCGGTACATCACACACCAGTGTGGTGAGTGCGCTGCAGGCGGTACATCACACACCAGTGTAATGAGTGCACTGCAGACGGTACATCACACACCAGTGTGGTGAGTGCACTGCAGACGGTACATCACACAACAGTGTGGTGAGTGCACTGCAGGCGGTACATCACACACCAGTGTGGTGAGTGCACTGCAGGCGGTACATCACACACCAGTGTGGTGAGTGCGCTGCAGACGGTACATCACACAACAGTGTGTTGAGTGCACTGCAGACGGTACATCACTCACCAGTGTGGTGAGTGCACTGCAGGCGGTGCATCACACACCAGTGTGGTGAGTGCGCTGCATCACATCCTTGCGTAGTGACTGGAATTGCATCTCTCTCTCTCAAGGGCGAGTGTTTCAACACATCTAAACTTCACCCTAACTCAGCGTTTTCAGTTATTATTCAAAATTTGACCTAACATTTATGGTGCAAGCACATATCCTCTAAATATTAGATGTAGATCCAAGGAGGTAGGAAGAATTTCTGACAGATAAGCCTCGCATTTGAATAATCTTCTCCTTTAGAAGGGGCAAAGAATATTTCAAGTATAAGATTAATGCGAGGATGTCAGGAAGATTTGAGCAGAAAACTGTGAGGCGAAAAAATGAAAACTGAAGACCACTCATTCTGGCCGAGAAGAGGAGCAGACTGTGAAAGGTTCAACATTCACGGATGGTTTCCTCTTGCCAATCTGCTTCGCAAGTGGAAAAATTGGCAAGTGACTTGGAAAACGTAAAAGAATTGAGTGGAATTATTGCTACTCGCGAAGCATCAACTTGTAGGTCACAAAATATTTAAAGTGAGAAAGAATACATGAATTCTCGTACTGTTGTCTTGTTTTAGCAACTGAGATGTTAGTATAACGTTTGTTGTCAGTGAAATTCGGTTGCTGCGGCACACATTTACGGACGCGGATGAGAGGGCAAGCATGGCTGTGAGTAGGTGGTGGAAGAGATTAATTCGCATTCACACTCGCCGGTCTGATCACTTCCATTGTAAGCGGGCATTTAAAAAATTAGATTGTTGAATATTCTTCTTAAATGAAACTTTCTCTTTTGCATGTGACGCAAAAGCTCTCAATTCGTTTCAAAATGAACATAAACGGCAGATTTGTCGTTTATCACCAGTAACGAACTAACCCGACCATAACTATGGCCGTGACGTCTCTATTAAGATGGACGTTAAAGATTAGCGTCACGCCATGAGTAATGACGCCAGCAAATGTTCCTGGAATTTCCTCCAAAAAAACACTAATTTACTCATGGAAAATAATGGAATTTTCCCCTCTCGCGAACCCAAGTATTAACTGCTATTCAAAAATCGTTTTCGTCATTACCAGCATTTTCGCCTCATTTATATTGCTGATTACTCCTTTCATGTCACAGTTGCTGATTGTTCAAGTCAGTTAGTACTCCTCACGAGTTCTTAAGATTCTATCTTTGTTCGACACACCGGCGACCACTCCATTGTTATTATTAACTCGGCTTTGTGTGTATGATCGATGATTCTCTGCCTGTCATAGTTAATATTGATTTAGTGACTGTCATCATCTCGGTGATTATTTCAACCTACTGGATAAACTTTGATGCGCATCATTGTAAGAAGTGTTGTTGTCCTATTCATCATCATGAATGATTTGCTTCATGTCATCAATCTAGAATATTCAATTCACATTGCCATTATCATTAATAAATCGATCCTTATCGTCAACGATACAGTGTTGCTGGGTTTGCAGTTACAAATATATAAACAGATATTTATGTTACAACTTGATGAAAACGCGCTAGCAGCAAAAAAGCTAGGAAGAAAAGCAAAACACGTCCTGCAGTCACACACAGACTACAGTCGGTAAATTATTTGTAATGTCATAATATGCTCTACATGCTCCCCTGAATGTTAAGTTGACGTTTTCAAAGTATATTACCTGTAAACGGAGGTTTCTTGTTTTTTTCATTACCGAGATCTTGACATTGCTCATTTTCGTATCAACAGACCTTAACGGTTCTTGTTCGAGGTCTGCTTGTACAAGAAAGTGCTGACGTTTGAAATTGCACCTGACCCTCTTCGTTGATGGAATTTCCACAAAGAGTAACTTAGAAAGACATTCCGTAGCATCAGGACGTTCTTTCTTTCGTCTTCGTAGCTCTTATCAACTTCGACTTAGAGCTGTTCGAGTAAAACGTTCAGTGATCGCTCATATCGTTAGTGACACCTTGATGATGCACGAGTATTTGAAGCAGCGGAAAATGTTAGAAAAATCGTTTACCAAAACTCGACCATTTCTTAAACAAAATGCACGCTCATCACACTACGTCGAGCTAACTTCGCCTTGAACGAGGAAAACCCCATGAGCCGTCAAGTGCGAGATGGATTTTGATCATTTTCTCTGACTGTATAACGGTTATCCATAATAAACTCGTACTACAAAGTAGGACTGTCAGCAATCAGTGTTGGTAACAAGTGTAAATGTTTAAAGAAAATGTGCACCGAAGGAGTCCTGAATTGTGCAAGAACAATAATTCGTTTTATTCTGTGCCACGGCAAAGAGTCCTGTCATTTGTCCCTGCTCGTTCGATAGAGGCGGCCTACCCCACCATAATTACTCTCAAGATTTGGCCCCGGACAGACTCTTGCCTGGCACCCTAACTTAAAATTTGCTTGAGAGGACGGCGGTCTTTGCGTGTAGCAGAAATTCAAGAACAATTGCAGTCACAGCTTTGAGCTGGTACCAAGGGGTAAATTGGTACCACGGAACACATGAGTTGGTACCAACTCACTAACTTATTGTTAATACCAGGGAGCACATGATTGGTGAAAAATCGGCGTAGACCTCGCGGATCGAGCAACCATATGACTTTCAGAAGAGACAAGCATTTGTGAAGTTGTAAGAAAAGAAAAAATAAAAGCAAAAATCGTCTATTTCCAAAAAAGGCGATACACACGAGGGCATTTCTGGAGTTTAACTACCCCACGCATTATTTTTTTAATTATAGTGCAATTTTTATAAAACTAGCACAGTATATGTAAAATTAAATTTGGAACATGTTTTATCACATATGATTTTCTTCTTTATTTTTCAGAAAAAAGAAACATCATGTTCGTTAGTACATTAGATGATTTTGAGCATATATTGAATTGTGAAGTGTCGCTATTGGCGTTTTTGCAGCATCACTTTTAAACTTCTTTCGAATTTATTGAACTTCTTCTGAAAGTCTACCATTCTTGCGAAGGTTTTTTTATCGGTTGTCTAGGTTAGGATAGGTTTTTTCTGATATGGTCCGATTCTTATGAAACTTACATACTTTATATAAAATTGAATTTATGACACATTTCATTCGTGGTATTTTTTAGGTTTTCCTGATATTTTTCGAGAAAATCGTGGGATAGTTAAACTCCAGAAATCCCCACATGAGAAATTTTACAACACATTGGATTTTAAAAATTTCTTAGCATAAAGGCCCTTAATTGGTAGACAATCCATAAGAGGCATACTAGAACCGTGTCGGGTGCTAATTATTTTATTGAGAGAAACAGTCAAAATATCATCTCTTGGATATTAATACACAAAGAGATGGCTGACAACAACTTGCAAATACTGTCTATCCTACCAGAGAATCCTTCAGAATTCCTTCGTTAAATTATAAGTTGGAACGAAAAAAGAAAAGACAAAGAACGCTTTACCGAAACAGACAGAATCACCGTCGTAAAT
Source organism: Platorchestia sp. MABIK (assembly GCA_014220935.1). Classification (NCBI taxonomy): domain Eukaryota; kingdom Metazoa; phylum Arthropoda; class Malacostraca; order Amphipoda; family Talitridae; genus Platorchestia; species Platorchestia sp. MABIK. Next base: position 51,984 of record JACJUY010006970.1, read on the forward strand.
GATTATCAGAGAGTGAGAAAAGGTTAGCCAAAAGCAATTTCTAACAAACATCGAGCAGTACGCACATCTAGAAACCAGTAAACAAACCACGCGTGAAATGAAATTCTTACCTTGGTCATAGAAAGTACAGAAAGAAGATTTGTTTACGAATCATAGGCTCAAATTTTGCTTTATTTCATTTGTCCATTTATATTGTGCATGATGGGCATATGAATTTGTCAGATTGATTTCGCGTACTCTGGGCTTTAGGGTGGCTGAGCATCGAGGTAGAAGTCACCGCATAGGAAATATTTTATTTGGCCCTTCTCATCCAGCTATTAGAGATCATTCTGAGCAGTGCAATAGCACTGCTCAGAATGCAATAGCACTGCTCACTGCATACGTTCAACATGAGTAATTTTAAAAGTCTTTCTAGATTCAAAGATTCCTCCGATTTCAGGATTTTAGATTCTGTATTCATTTTAAGAAACAAGCCGATTTTAAACAACCTACTTAGTTATTTCCCGTTGTACATTGTTAACAGTTAGTTTTTAAAGATATTAATTTCAATTTATCAGCTTTCTAATTCATGTCTTGTCTTTCCAGGAAATTTTCATTTATGGAATATTAGCGAATGTCGAAACATTGAATTTTACTGTTTTACTTGTTGTGTTTAATTCGAGCGAATGTTTTAAACGGTGTTTTTAATTCTCTCCTTTTTACTTAAGATCAGGAAGCCTCTCAAGAACTTTTTTGCACATATTTTTCATTTTGTCTATTCGCAGAAACGTCCCTGGAGTAGCGATTCATTTATTTTTAAAACTGTTTGCAAGTGCTATGAATTTATTTGCTGGATTATCGAGCTATTTTTGAAAGATCGTTCAGTGTCAACTCAACTGGTCACAGACATTAAGTGAATGTAATGGGCCGTGAGGTTTTCTTTTTTTCGCAAAAAATAGAATAGAAACATCCATCCATAAATTTAGACATACATACACAAACGTGCATTTATACATGCATGTGTGTATACATATATATACACACACAGACCCAAATATACACTTATATGTGAAGACATAGATATATAAGCCAGCAATGGATTTGGACACAACAAAGAAACTTCAGCTCTGCTTCTTCAAGTTTGACAATGTCGAATGAGCGCCGAAACGCGTCACAACGACCTTTTTTAAATATGGCTATTAGTAATCATTTTGAACTTTTAGATTCCGAAACCATTTACAATTTAGTGAGATCGAAAAGTTAATTAAAAACAGCTTGACATTATTTTTAACCAAGCAAATACTCATGTATAAATATACACACATATTCATTTGTATAGAAAATGAAATAAAAAACCTTCATCCTGCTACATCAAAATGACGGCTATATTGCTCAGTGTAATCGAAATTTTTTTTGGAAACTATGCAAAACGGAAAAAATTTCGAATTACGTAAAAATAAACTAATTTCAAATTTTCTAACACAATTACAAGGGGAATCAACTTACGGTCTAAGGACATTAAGGAAAAATCCAATCGGGTTTCTCATCCTCTCAGTATTCTCTTCAGCAACATATGGACAAATTGGACATGGGTACATGAAATAGACCCTGTGATAACCGGATATCACTTAGGAGTAGAAAATTTCTAGACAATTTTAGCACATAGACGTAGATTAAACAGTGGGCCAGTGAACCAATTTTATTTACTGAAATTTAGAGTAATTTCTGATTTGGAGTTTAGTGCTATGAAGTTACGAGTTATTTTTGATTTGAAGTTCAGCGGTGACTGGTTGCAGAGAAAGAAATAAAGAAAGAATTCTTATTTCCCCCAAAATTTGATACATGAAATGTATTACATCACATTGGAAATTAAAACTTTCCGTAATCTATACAGGGTTTTTTGCGTGAACAAATTTCAACCAAAGGTAGAAAAACTCAAAACAAATAGATTTTCACGAATGATAAACTGCCAAAAGCTCCTTAGTTTTCGAGATATAAGGACTTAAAGAAACTTTAAAACGTTAAGTAGCATACCAAGTACATGCCAATGTCAGCGCTAGTCTTGAAGGTTCCGACCCTTCTAAAGCAGGTTTTTGTTCCTTTTCAACAAAACCTGCAAGCAGTTTACAGTTACGAAAAATATCTACAATTTGAATGTTCGTTAGAAAATTAACACCAAGCCATCAATGATAAACTTTAGTAGTTATTTCAATAAGTTGATAAAAGCCACATTTTTATAATTTGTAAGAGACTTTTCGTCAGAGATAATGTAGGATATTAATAACAAACCCTTACTTAACAAACTAGTCTTATTACAGATGGTGTTGAAAATGGCATCCATTAGCCTTGACGCATTTAGAACATCTATCATCGAGTGAGTGCCATTATTAAAAGCATCATTAAATGCTTAATAGTTTGAAATTGCAGAAATTTTCCTTACCGTACAATGATTGCAATTTTATTGTAAAAATAACAAAAACCTGCTTTAGTGGGGTCGGAACTATCAAGACAAGCGCTAACATTGGCTCGCACGTAGTATCTTACTTAAAGTTTTAAAGTTTTTCAAGTCCTTATAACCCGAAAACTCAAGAGTTTTGGCATTTTATCATTCGTGGAAATCGATTTATTTTGAGTTTTTCCACTTATGGTTGAAATTTGTCCTCACAAACACCCTATTTAAAAGGTCCTTAATTGAGAAGCAAACCATACGAGGAGAACAATATCCTTACCAAGGGTTAATTACGTCATTCAGGGAAACAAATAAAATGCATTTTCTGGAATATTTCATACATGGTAAGATGGCTGGAAACTTATAGTCTTTTTTCATGAGCATAGAAGTCTTTCTCTGTGAATGAAAACGAAAGAAGAAAAGACACCAAAACGGGCTACCGAAACTGGCTGAATCATCGTCGTAAGTAATTTCAAATTAGGGAGGCAAGGTCTGCCAAAAGTAATTCATAAAAAACACAGCATAACACGCACATTTACAATGGTTGGATAAAATAATAGAAGCACCTAGCATTTTGGCATCACAAGGTTTAAATGTTTTAAACAATCAAATATTTTAATGCTTTTTGTTTATTAGTTTGCTATTTGATACGAGTATTTAAAATTACTCTCTTTTACAGATGTCTGGAAAAAAACAGTGGTTATGATTTACAAGAATGGCAGACCTCTCGGACTTTCAAAGAGGCCAAATTGTTGGTGCTCGTATGGCAGGCGCAAGCGTGACAGAAACTGTCCGAATGCTTGGCGCTTCAAGAGTATTGTCTCAAAAGTAATGACTGCCTTTGAAAGAGAAGGAAAAACGTTCTCAGCAAAGCCCAGGTCTGGCCGAAAAGTGAAGTTGTCTGAGAGAGACCGTCGGATTCTATGTAAATCGAATTGGTAGAGAGGATCGCAAGACCACGGCTCCTAAAATCACTGCTGAGCTCAATGAATATCTACAGAACTCAGTTTCCACAAAAACTGTTCGTAGGGAGCTGCATAAATCTGGATTCTACGAAAGAGATGCAATTAGAAAACCTTTGTTCTCAGAGACAAATGTTTCGAAACTTTTAGAGTGGTGTGAAAACCTTCAGAATTGGCCCATCGAGCAGTGGAAACATGTGATTTTCTTTGAGGAATCATCGTTTACCTTATTTCCGAGAATAAATTTGAAGACAACCGGAAGAAGCCTTTCATTCAGACGGCCTTCTCCCCAGTCTAACTTTTTCGCCGCCTGCCTGCATGTTTTTCGCCGCCCAAGTAATTAAATCGCTTGGGTGGCGAAAACATGCATGCTCCGGCGAAAAACTTAGACTGGGTCCCAACCGTAAA
>JACJUY010006971.1:0-30063 GCA_014220935.1 Platorchestia sp. MABIK
TACCCTCTGGTGTGAGACAGCGGTGGGGTCTTTACCCTCTGGTGTGAGACAGCGGTGGGGTCTTTATGCTCTGGTGTGAGACAGTGGTGGGGTCTTTATACTCAGGTGTGAGACAGTGTTGTTTCCACTCCACTGCCACACCTCTCTCATCGTCTCCCTGCTATTGCCACCAGCATGCGCCTCAATGTGAGCACCTTATGATCTGTAATGTTACTTCCAATGCTGAGACAGAGTGGGTAGTTTTACTTCCACTACTGGGACAGTGCTTGGCTTTATTTTTTGACATTGTTTCGACTGGTGAGGAAAAGGAAGGAACTTCATTCACTAGTGTTACTTCCGGTGCTGAAACAGCGTGAGGCTTTTTCCCTGGCGCTCGTTACACTACAGTGAAGTGGTAGACTCGTAACATTCAGGTGTTGTTTCCACCATTGAGGTAGAGCAGTGGCCTTTATTCTCTGGTGATACTCCTAGTGTTGTGACAGTGTAAGGTGTTTTACTCTCTGGTATTGTTTCAACTGCAGAATAATAGTGAGACTCTGTATTCGCTAGTGTTCTTTTCACTACTGAGACAGTGTGTGGCGTTTCGTTCACTGGAATTGTTTCCATTGCTGAGGTAGAGTGAGGAATTTCATTCACCATTTCTAGTGCTGAAATAGTGCAAGGCTTTGTATATTTTGGTGTTGTTTCTATTGCTGAGTTGGTGTAAGGATCATTATTTCATTATTATTCATTATTATTCATTGGTATTTCATTATTATTCACAGGTATTTCATAATTATTCAGTATATTTAATTATTATTCAGTGTATTTCATTATTATTCAGTGGTATTTCATTTTTATTCAGTGGTATTTCACTATTATTTACTTGTATTTCATTTTCATTAACTGGTATTTCATTATTATTTACTTCTATTTCATTATAGTTCAAAGGTTTTTTCAACTGCTCAGTTAGTGTAAGACGTGCGTTTTACATAAGCATACGGCTTCATGCGAGACATTTTATTCTTCGTGTTAATTTCGCGAGTGATCGACTCAATGGCGTTCTTGTTTTACTTGAAGTGCGCTGCTCATTGTGAGGCATGTAATGAAGCACTAAGGGTTAATGCGACAGTTGAATTTGGAAAATTTTTGTCTCGATTATCCTAGGGGGATGTTCGAGGTCCCGAGCTAAAGGTTATGTAGGCCTTTTTGTTTTTTGTTGAAATAGCGTAGATTTTTTTGTTGTGTTACGGTCCGAATATTTCAGTTTACTGCTGTCCTGTTTTTCAGCACTTACTATTTTCTCTTTCAACTTACACCTTGTATCATGAACTTCTTTCCAGACCAACTCTTTCTACGTACCTTGTGCTTAGATTCCGCGTTTTTTTAACTACATACTTGAGGGTACCTTCATCCTTCCTCTCTTTGAACGCCTTTGTTGTGGTAAGGAAGGCTAAAACTCACTTGTAAACAGTCAATCTGCAAACTGTGTAGTTATGAAGCAACTCTGCACAGGTGGTGCAGTGTCTGGACACTGTGCTGGAGGGCGTGAGGGGTGACGCGTCAGAGAGAGCATTGCCTCGTGACGGCACTGTGCACCAGCAGACCAGCAACACTCTATTCTTCGTGCAGCAGCTGCAGGTGTGTGTGATGTGCTGTGTGGTTGGTTGTTGTTCTGTGTGGTGTGTGGTACGAGTGGTGCTGTGGTGTGTACGTGTTAATAAACACCGTGAAAATGTATTTACTTGCTTAAATCCAGTTTTCAAATCATCACCTAAATAGCTTGGAGCAACGCTCTGCTACGTCACATCTGAATGTAGCATTCGACTGTAGCATAAAAATATTGCTGAGCCAATCGACTTGAAGCTGACGCGTATAGTGGTGCGGTCTCAGGACAAATCAGAGAAGCTAATTAACGCAGAGTTACTGCCAATATTGATGTGATATCAGGAGTATTGCCAATCTAATTAACACAGAGCGTAACTCTACCTAGCCTATCTTAACCTAACCTGGCCTAACCCAACGTACATATCTCTAATCTGGCCTAACCCAACGTATCCCTAACCTGGCCTAACCCAATGTATCCCTAACCTGGCCTAACCCAATGTATCCCTAACCTGGCCTAACCCAACGTATCCCTAACCTGGCCTAACCCAACGTATCCCAAACCCTAATTATGTGACTCCCCAGGAGTACACGAGCACGCTAGGCAGCATCCTGGTGGAGGACGCATCGCTGCGGTCTGCTGCCAGCGTGCAGGCGCCCCGGGCTGGGGAACAGCTCACCTTCGAGCAGTGCCAGGCCCTCCTCGCTGCCTACATCAGTGAGGCCACGTTATTGTATAGTCGTAATTGTAATACCCAGTGATATAACCAGGATTATATTATAGTCATAATAATAACCAGGGTTAAAATATAATCTAATGCTAATTAAGATTATAATGTAATCATAATAGTAACCAGGATTGTGATGGAACCGTAACAGTAACCAGGATTGTGATATAGTCGTAAGAGTAACCAGGATTGTAATATACATAATTTAGATCTCAACATCATAGACAGTTTCTCAATGCCCTATGCTGATAGCTTGTGGCTTTCAATACGAGGAAGCTCTTACAACTGATAATATCTTGACTAACTAGACGCGCTGACTAATATCATTAAACTAGATGCTCTGACTAATAACTTAACTAGACGCGCTGACTAATTTAACAATGAACTAAACTGAAATCTTGACTAAATTCTGTGTGTCAGAGCGGGTGCTGAGCAACTTGGGCCTGTCAGTGGTACAGCGCAGCGAGGCGTACAGCGACGCCACACTGCGTGCAATATTCAGACTGAACAACTACAACTACGTGCTCAGCACCCTGCTCAACACGGGCCTCATGGCCACACTCGAGCTCGTCGAGACCCAGGCCCGGCAGCACTACAGCGACCAAATCCTACAGCAAAAGAAGATCTACTCGCAGAGGTGCCCAGCTTGGTTAAGAATTTTGTTTTGGGTGCGAGTTTAATTCTGGTTGCGAATTTTGACAGCAAATTTTAGGTGCGAATTTTATTTTGGTTGAAAATTTTACTTTGGTTACAAATTTTGGTGGAATGTAAGAACTTATTTCTCTATGCGCCGGGTTTTTTTTTAGAGAACACGTCATGTGCATTGATACCCGTTTTTAAGTTAATCCTACCTGGTCCCTTCTCTTTGCTCTCTTGCGATCACCTTTATTGTGACTGGGGAGTCTGAAACTGATTATATGAAATATCTTTTGGCTAGGAAGTCTTGAAAAAAAGTTTTTTGGCTAGGGAGTCTTGAAATAAAGTGTTTTTTGGCTAGGGAGTCTTGGAATAGTGTTTTTTGGCTAGGGAGTCTTGAAATAAAGTGTTTTTTGGCTAGGGAGTCTTGGAATAGTGTTTTTTGGCTAGGGAGCCTTGGAATAGTGTTTTTTGGCTAGGGAGTCTTGAAATAAAGTGTTTTTTGGCTAGGGAGTCTTGGAATAGTGTTTTTTGGCTAGGGAGTCTTGAAATAAAGTGTTTTTTGGCTAGGGAGTCTTGGTATAACGTAATGATAAAATTTATATTTTTACAATGTCAACTGTTCTAGCAGCTGGAGCGCCGTGCTGCACCACTTGTGCCCGCCTGAAGAACCACCTGCGGCCCAGCTGACTGCCGGAAAAATTCGGGACCGCGACAGGCAGATGCTGAAGGACCGTTTCTCAGTCAGTCTGCTGCTATTAAATTACCTTTGTTTTTTTATGGCGCGTTTGCATTTTATGCTGGTATTGCTTCTTACAGCGCAGTTAAGGGGTAATGTGAAAAGAAAATGGTCACCTTCGGGACTTGTATCTTATGTGCCCATTTTGCTTCTTTCAGTGTTTTTACCCTCTTTGTATTTCTTCCTCACTTGCTGTTTCTGTATGCAAGGTATCCCATGTAGAAGTGCACCTTAACCTTATAATGACCAGATTTTGGAGATTTGAACGAAACTTAACGATCATTTCTCTTAAATTGTCATAAATGAAACGCAGTAAATATGAACTTTGTATCAAAGCATTCAGAAAATAAGAACGATGTGAGCGATTTTCTAATGTCCTTCAGAGTTGACGGTGGTCTATGTAGGGTTAAGTTGTATTCCCCGTTTTCCTCAGTCCATACTAAATTTTTCCTTCTGTTCGCTCTATTGAGAACAGTTCATTTTTTGGTGCTAAAAAACTTGAATTAATACATAATTTTTCCTCTACCGTCAGTGTGCTCCCTTCTACTTAATTCACTGTCGCTGCTGCATAAGCGGGTCGGATATTTTTTGCAACGTCAGAATCTGGTTTTTTATTGTAAAGGTTTCCTTTTCTCATCAGGCGGTGGCTACGCCACTTGACTTCGATCTCTGCTCAATGTTCACGATTTCCTTTTCTTTTTCCATCTTACCATCCTCTTTTCGAACTTTTCACTTCTTACTCGACAAATGTCATGTGCTTCAGCCCATGAATTTTGTCAATCCAAACTTGTCCAAATGTAAACTTGTCCAATCCAAAGCCAATACAAACTTGTTGAAATGACGATTACTCGTTTTCTTTTTGCGTTTACTGTTGCTATTGAATCAATTTCGGATGACCACCCCATGTGTTCTATTTTACGCCTCATAATCCTTCACTTGCTTTATAAAAATGTTCAACTTTATAAAAATCAATTTTTGATGGAAATGAACCTTTTCCTGTGCCATACGACGCGAACGGCGCTCGGCGGTAAACTTAAAAAAAATGTACTTGCGTACAGATTCGATCTGAAATCAAAATTAGGAGCATTTTTATTAAGTGTGGAATATTGATTATAATGCAACCATAAAAATCATCAGGGAGCCGTAGCAATCGTAATAAAAATGAAAGAGCAAGACAAGCTACTTGAATCATTCATTATTTAAGGTACATATTCGAATAAAACCTAATTTCAAACTTAATTTTTATTTTTTATTATGATGCATTTCATGCAGCAACTCTTTTTTTGTTTGTAAATGGAATGGTCATTCTTTCCTTCATTTTTCTCACTTGCTGTTTCCGTGTGCAAGTTATCCCATGTCTCATAGAAACTGAATTCATTGAAGCATTCAGAAAATATGAACGATGTTAGTAATTTCCTCATGTCCTTCGGAGTGGATGGTGGTCAAAATAAGGTTAAATATGGGTTCCCCGTTTTGCACAGTCCATCCTAATTTTCTGAATGCAGCTTATGTTCAAATTTCCTTTTTATTTCATTTGTTGAATTATGCATTCACACCTCTGACATTTCCACTTCTTATAGGATTCGTCTAGCCGTTGAGGACTTTAATGCCAAGAAATATTTATAATCAAATTGGTCGTAATGCATTTCATGCATCTACTTTTTTATTGAAATGAACTGTAATTCTTTCTTTTCATATTTATATTCCATGGTTATTCTTTCTTTTTATTTTCATAGACGCACTGTTAGTTATAACTCATGTTATTATTTCTGTTTATTTTCATATATATATTCCATGGTTATTCTTTTTTTTATTTTCATTTTTTTAAATGAGCGGAAATAATTTTTTTAACTTGATGTGCAGGGGTTCAACAAGGAGATGGAGGAGATGCAGCGCGTGCAGCGGAGCTACAGCGTGCCGGACCGGCAGCTGCGCGAGAGCATCAAGAGGGACAACAAGGAGTACGTCCTGCCCAAGTACCAGACCTTCTATGACCGGTGCGTCATCATGGCTGTGTTGAATTGTTCGAGAAATTTATAGAATTTCATTCTACAAATTAAAAGAATTTAATTTAAAAAAAATAAAAGAATTTAATTTAAAAAAATTAAAGGAATTTAATTCAAAAATTAAAAGAATTTATTTCAAAAAATTAAAATAATTTAATTCTATAAATCAAAATAATTTAGTTCAATAAATTAAAATAATTTAGTTCAATAAATGAAAAGAATTTACTTCAAGAAATTAAAATAATTTACTTCAAGAAATTTCTCTATGACCAGTTCGTCATCGTGGCTGTGTTTACACTTTGTCCGCAATTGGCTAAACTGAAGTTCAATTTTCAACTAAAATTTAAAATTAATTGTAGTAAACAATTTTGAAAATAGCAAACATTTACTCGTGCCTTCATTTAGTTTCATTTAAGTATTTATGAAAATTGAGTTGGTGACTACTAGTAGGTCAGGAGTATTACGAAAATACTCTCCGTGGCCACCAGTGGTGCACGTTGCAGTCAAAGTGTTAACCCTTTTAACACAGAAGTGGACTTTTCGGTACACTATTGAAAATAGCCTCAATATATTGTATTTCTTGTTAAGTTTGTTCTCTGCCGAGTGGCAGCTCCTTCCTCATTCTAACGTCGGTCACTACCTAATGCCAGAATAAGTCTAATGATGGTGGTTATAATAACGGTAATAGGAGTAGAAAAATACTGACGGTAAAGGGTTATATTGCTTAAGAAATCAAAGAATTTACTTGGATGTGTGTGGCGATTTAGTTGCAGCGAGCACATGGAATTTGATTGCTGGTAGCAAATTTAACAAATTGCTGTATATTAGAACAAAATTGCATTTGTTCAATGAAGGGCATTCATTCAAGCTTTATTGAGATTGCGTTTGATGGGGAGCCTTGAATCAAGGAGGTGATGTTACGCTGCTGGCGCTGCGAGAAGGTTGAGTTGTAGAATATTTTTAGTGTACGCGATCCGTCATACTTCAGATGTGGATCAAAAACAAATATATCCAACCCAACCGAACCCGCGATTAAAATACTCTTAATCTTGTGCACTGGTGAAACTCCTATCAAAAATAGTCATTAAGCTTCCTTGACTGCGTGATTAAGTGGCAGACCAACTGAGCTTTAACATGGCTTTCCCACGATTTTCTACGAGTATGCTATCTTATACCTTTGCTATACTTTGCTCAGTCTCAACTGCTGATATTCTATACAACCTAACCTAACCTACCAATACACGTGATGTTCATTCCGACTCTGAATCTGCTGGGTTAATGTACCGAAAATAATTGTGGAGCTGATGAAGCTCGTATCACAGATTCGCTCGTCACACACTGCAGGCTGGTGGGTGTGACGCACAGACGGACGGACGCGGCTTCTTTTATAATAGTGATTTTTAAAAGGATCCATTACGATACATGATTCAAAAACTTTGACGTCTTTTGATATAATTGCTTTAACTTGAGTTTGTATGTAGCTGCAAGTTTCTGAAAATTTGATCACGTACATTCATGCAGCAATGTTATTTAACGCGAACGTCGTTCAAACGTACGTGTCTTATTATTAACTTGTGAACTGCTCTTTCTGCATAAATTCCGCGTTCCCTCAACTCCATACTAAATTGTGTCTTCATCCTTCCTCTCTTTGGATCGCCTTTGCGGCGGATAGGGAGGCTTAAACTAACTAATAATATAATCTATTAACTTGTGAAGCGGTATTGGAGTGAGCAGATGGAAGTAAATAAATAGTTAGTTCACGTTAGGCAGACTTGTACTTTTAGCAAATACAAAGAAGCTGGTACAGAACTGCTGTCTACTTTGTCGTGAATATACAATTAACACGAATAAAGTTTATGTATTTTCTTGCAAATAAGCTACGCTAGGTGAAACTGTCTACAATGTGCATGAATAAATATTTATTCAGTGAATATCCTATTTTCTTAAACACGCACTGTTATTTTTTTTATGGGGACCGTATTTTTTAATGTTTACTGCATTGTTTTTTAAATTTTACAGTGTTGTTTTTTAAATTTCTGCAGTACTGTTTTTTAAATTTTGACTCTTGTTTTTTTTAATTTTGACTATTGTTTTTTAAATTTCTTCTGAATTGTTTTATAAATTTTGACGGCATTGTTTTTTAAAATTTCTTCTGTATCGTTTTTTTAAATTTTTACTGCATTCTCAGGTACAGCGGCGTGCCCTTCAGTCGCAACGCGGAAAAGTACGTGAAATACACCCCTGCTGACGTGGCGAGTCTCATGGACAAGTTCTTCGACGTGGCCGCCTAAAGTGGGGGCACAAGCGCTTGCCCAACAAGTTGACTGCGGTGGGGGAAATCGAGGTTCAACATTCAACTCAAATTTAAAGTCAGAAATGGTTAGCAAATTTCTAAATACCAAACAGTAAGTGGGTCCATTAAATACCATTCATTTAAAAGATTGTTGGGATTTTTTAAATGACCCACCGGTGGGTCGTTTCGCAAGCAACGTGTTAAGGTAAATGTGCCTCTCTCCGGAGCTGAAAAACTTCACAACACTTGAGAAAATTCACTCCCTTGGTACTTTTTCATGTAGGTGGCACAAGACTAAGAGGCATTGCACACGTAAATTCAAACTGAAAGGTTTGCTTCTTTCAATGTCTGTTGCAGTGTCCACAAACACCCAGAATTTATCGCAGCAGTCGGATGATCATTTTCTGCACAATTCTTTTTTACATAAACAAGCAATCTCATCTGTAGTGAGTGAATGCCAGAATGTTCATATCTTTATTTTGTACAATGAGACCTTTCTGACGAGAGGTGAGATATGGTTAGAAAGTGCTAAGGCATCTCAAATTTGCATTGGATTGAATTTTTCTGTATTTATCACTTTTTACAGTCGAAAAACGTACTACTTTAAGATTATAGTTATCATTTAAATGTATAGTGTCGCAAAGATAGAAACCTACGCATGAAAATTATGCTTCATTTTCTAAACGTTCCAAAATTTTACCCAATATTTAGGCCCACATTATAGTTCTTTGCTCGTGATTCTGCGCCTAGTAATTTAAGCACACATTTAATTCCATTCATTCTCTCGTTTACGAGGATGTTACTATATTTCAAGTGTAACCTTCTAGTGAGGGTTAATTCTATTTTACTGCAATATACTTCCAAAAGCTTATAATACTTAGCTATTTTTTGATGTAGTGCTCATGACTCGTTGGTACTATGAGCAGTTATCGAAGTGGTGCGTCTCCTTGATGGGTACTTATCACTTGAGACGACCGTCTCTCGAGATGTAACGGGAATATTATCTACTTGTAATTTTTATTTATTTTAACCAAAGATAATTCGTGAATCTGTTTGCGCTAACTTATGTCATCAGATAATTTCATTAGGTATTCAGAACAGAACCTTTTTTGCAGTCGCGTCATGCTTTACTTTTAGCTTTTTCTAATTTTGTTGATCGTCGCTGCCTTTTCAAGGCTTAACGTAGCTCCTTTCGGAGTGCTAAACAAAAATTTCGTATCTCTACGAAAGGTATTTACCAATACTTCTTTTCTCTCTTATACTCTGAGCTGCATGAACTCAACTCAGAAGCTCTGCTGGTGACATTAATCGGGGGTGTGAGGTACCGAGCGAAATGTTTGGCAGGCCTTCTTTTTGTTGAAATAGAATAGGTTTTTGTTTTGTCGCGGACAATCTTTTTTCGGTTCACTACTGTCCTGTTTTTCAGCACCTACTACTTTTTTTTCTTGTTTCATCAACTTTCTTAGCTTACTGTTTCTATGTACCTTGTGCATTGATTCCGCGTTCCCGTAACTCCATACTAAATGGTGCCTTCATCCTTCCTCTCTTTGAACATCTTTGTTGTAGTAAAGGAAGGCTAAAAATTTCTTATAATCAATCAATCATTAATCGTGGGTTTAGTTTCGAGTTCAGTAATGATTTGCTTTATGCTACTGAAACGACCGACGCGTAAATCATCAAGTAGCTTTTATTACTATATTTTTATTCATCTACAAGGTGATTTTTTGTTCAGTGCTGTTTCCAACGAGGCGTGTTTATATCGTTCTGTGCAATAATCTAATCTTTTTAAGATCTTTCGTGTAACTTGCTCATGGGCATGGCTGCGATGCAGGATGCCTCAAGTTTCAGTTGTTCTCAGAGCCAGCACATTTTTCAGTGCATTCTTATAATTATTAGCTACTAATAAGTAGAGTGCCCAACGAATGCGTTCTCAACACATCTTATCTTGGTTAACATTAAAATTGTGGGCATATAAAATGTGCTGTTAAATAGTTTTGATGGAAATTATTTGCAGTACCGAATCAGGTTCTCGCACACCATCATTTTACGGTAAGCTGTTAGGTGCATACATTTTACGTGCTATTTAACTGGTTGGGAGAACAGATGCATTCCGTTCTTAGTACTCAAGAGGCAAATAATCGTTGCATGCTCATTGAAAAAAAAATTTCGCTACCATTATTTAGTGTGGCGGAAAACTCATGGATTCGTTTTGCGTAGCATCGGTGTTGAGAGTTGAATGGCCACTTAACTAGCTAATTATGCTAGGGAAAATTTCAAGTAGTATGATTGTATAGTAGTTACAAAAATAATGTTAACTATACCTATTATAACTAGTATAATTATATAAAAGTAATTATACAAATGTGTAATCAATGAGTTTCTCTACGCCACTCTGTAGCATCAGAACCTAGGTTTTGTCGTATTCAAATGTGTGTGTGTGTGTGTAACGTCACTGGATCATATTTTTACAATAAAAACGTTCCCGTATTATCCTGAGGGTGATTCTAAATAAACAATTATGCAGGTTAGAAAATAAAATGCGCACTTACGTCGCGATGTAGATAACTCGTTGAGGTGAGAACTGCCTTGACTTTTGAAAACATGAAATTTCAAATAATATGATCAAGTATATTTATGTTCACGGACGCCTTTGAAATTGCTAGCAACCCAGTACTGTCAATTTAAATACAATATACATAATACATCAGGAAAATAAGCACGGTACTATCATCTCCACCAAGAAAGAAGGACGAGAAAATATACATAGCATAAATTTTCCTCAGGTACCACAGCACGGGAAAAGCTCGAAAAAATACAATGTAACTTGAATGACTCAAAATCATCGATGGAAATCCATGAATTTAAACAAGATATTAGTGGTTGCGCCTTCATACAACTTCCTTAAAATACCTACAAAAACGTAAAACACATTATCTTACATCAACTGCACACGCCAATCATAAGTAGGCAGGTAATAAACATTTGCCCACATGCAAGACTGAATTTCCATGGTTAAATTTAAACATACCAGAAGCAACTATTTGGCATTCGTTACACTGTACTGTATCCTATTTATGAAAAACTTACAGGAATTGATATCGGGATTTGTTAAAACGCGCGACGATATACAGTTTACAGCAGAAAACAAACCGCGAAGTTATTTTCCCCGAGTTTTTGGACATGTGAGCAGACGAGAGCAGGTTTGTCTCACACAGACATAAGACGATTGCGTTCACAAGCCATTTGATTTGTTCAGTCAAACCAATGAAACAAACTTCTTTCAGTGGCGTAACCTCATAAATCTGAGAAACAATGTTCAAAGTGCGACCGTTTACGCAAGCTTCATTTCCTAACAGTTGCTCCTCAAGTAAAAAGTATCAAGTTAAGATGAGCACATGCGAAAGAAAAGCAACTGCAAATCAATCAGTCTAATGAAGCCCAGCAGATGGGAACAAAAAATTCGCGTATAAGGTGCTCACGCGTACACCAGTAAGAAAAAACCTATGCTGTTGTTTACAAGAAGCTGAAAGAAATAGTGATGCCAAAAGAAACTCTGCAGGAACAGTGTCATTTGTAATAAGATACTCAGTGACACGGCAAGATATGGATGAGCCTCTTAGTAGACCTGCTGTTGTCAGTCTAGAATTTCAAATATTTTTCTAAAACCAAAATTTAAATCCCATGGATCGCATGTACCATAATATAAAAAAAAAAAATTTTAGACGTAAGAAACATGATTATGATTCAGATTAGATGTTAGTTTAACTCGCCAAGACTACAACAAAAGGGTTTCAAAGAGACTGAGGAAAGCCCCATTTAGTATGGAGATAAGAGAATGCGAAATCTATGCACAAGGTGAGTAGAAACAGGAAAATGAGAAAGGAGTTCAAGAAATAAGATAGATATTGAAGAAGAATGTAGTAGGTGCTCTAAAACAGGAGCACCTATCAGCTCGGGACCTCACAGTGTCCCTGAGAGCGCTAATTCCCATAGATACAATAATTGTATCCCCCTCAGGGGATTATGAGTCAGCTCAACAGAAAAAACAGCAGTGACACTGCACACTTGTTGGTGAAATGAAAAGTATTGCTAAACAAAACCGGCAAAACTTGTATCATCAGAGACTACCATACAGGCAACATTAAAAATACACAACCTTGAGTACATGGTACCCAAAACTGAATTTCTTTAATCCCTCCTGCGTCTCTTGTCTCTGTCTGCACGGTCATCCGCATCTGCGCTCCGTTTGCTTGCTTTCTTAGCCTCGGACAGGAGACCAATGACACCGAACAAATCTTCTTCTTCCTTCTCCCCCTCGTTGGAAGCTTGGAACTCAACAGGCCCTGACCTGCTGATGCTGCCGTCAGCACCAGAAAAGCCACGGTCAGGCACAAAGCGTTTGGTTGACATCAGCTCGTCCATCCCACCAAAGGCATCTGCAGCAGACGCAGACGGCCTATAGAGTGCATTGCCGAGACTGCCCGCTTGTCTCCAGGGCTTGTCGTAAACACTGTACGCTTCATCGTCCCCAAACCCAGAGTCCATGCCTCGTGACTGATTAAAGAGCCGCTGGTCAAACTGAGCTTCACCGCCAGTTGTGGTTTTCTGTGGAAGGCCAAGAGCAATTTGCTCTGTGATGTCACGCTCGCGAGTGCCCCCAAGTTTCCGGTCGTTGCCCGAAATGGCAGCTTCGCGTTTACGTTCTTTGGCTCTCTCTGCTCTGAGTTTGTCTCTCTCTGCCTCCTCACCATCCCCTGATGGCATTGGTCGTAAACCTGATTGTCCCTCCCGAGCCTTCTTGGCCAGCATCTTAAGGGATTCTTCTTTGCGGACTTTCTCCTTCTGGGCAGCCATTTTTTCCAACTGAGACCTCATTTCTACCTGTTCTCTTGCCTTTCTGTCAGCAATATATAAAGCCTCAGCAAGCTTGGCAAACTTCTCATTAATATGCACAGATTGAAGCCCACGACCGTCGGCAGCAAGACGTTTATCCAAGGGGAGAGTGTAACCTTTAGGATTTTTCCAATTACTCACAGAAGGCGGTATACGCCATTCTTGCTGTTCTTTTACCGTAACTTTTCTAGTGGGAGAATGCATTACAGGAGCTGGTGGAGACGGGGGACCACGCGGAACTTTTTTACTGATGTTAAACTTAGGAGGTTCCATAGGGTCTTTCTGCATTTCAACCATTCTGATAACTCGCTGCTGTGCACCAGAATTAAAAGCTGAGCCTTGCTGGCCTGGAGTGTACCTGATATATTGTGCAGGAGCTTGCTTCTCAGCGCATCTCACAGGCATGGCTGCCGCGATCTTTCCCTGCGTGAGCTTCTCGAGTGCAGCCCTGGTCTTCTCAGTAATGTCATCTATCGTGTCTTGCTCAGGTTTTTGAATTTCTGGATCGTCCTCACTTGTAACCGCTGATGGTAGCAGGTCAGTAAGTTTGCTGTACACAATCTTGTCTTTTGCATGGCCTTGACGAGCAAGTAAATCGTACTTCACTTTACCTTGGGAGTCCAGCTGCACTGCCAGGGCACTGCTGGTCTTCCCTGCACCTCCTTCCTCTTTTTTCCCCATGCCCAGGGGGTACTGGGCAACAGGGCACTCCGGGTATGCTCCGCCATCTCCGTAGTCCTCTTGCACTCGAGGGATCCAGCCCTTCCTGTGCAGATAGGGAGGTGCAGACCGAGCTGTGGAGACCAGGGCCAGCTGCTGTTGTTGTCGTTGGAGTCGTCTCCTGTCTTCGTCTGCCTCGCGGTCCCATACATGGCCACTCACGGGCGGCAAAATGCTGGAAAATAAAAGCGGGAATTAACAAAATTTAAAAGTATTTCTATGCCATTACAGATGTCTGCTGTAAACAGAAACACACCCGTTTTTGTTTAAATACATATAAAAGTAGGGATGAAGAATATGAAAAACGTTCTTTTATGGCAATACAGATGCATATTGTAAACAAAAACATAGGTTTTTATTTTTAAATATAAAAGTGAAAATAAACAAAAAAGTTTTATGATAATACAGACATCAATTAGGAACAGAAGCAGAGACATTTTTGCTTTAATAGTTGTAACTCAAAATGTTACTTGAGTAGTGTTTCAAAGAGTGTTTCAAAATGTTACTAAAATTTGCAAGTGCTCCTTTGCCAGTTCAAAGGCTAATCGCAGAAAAAAGACCATTAAGTTCTAATAATTGCTTTTTGATGATTTAAAATGTATTCTAAAATATTACAGCATGTACACAAGCTGTGTACATGTTAATTAAAAATTAACACCATTTAGTACCCAGATAAGAAAATGCAGAATCTATACACAAGGAAAGATGCGTTCCCACAGACAATTCTCTGCATATAAAACCAGTAAGTTGAGAAGAAGGTTCATGAAACAAGAAGAAAGGAATATAGGCTGAAATCTGCTCTATTTTTACACAAAAAAACAACCTATCTCATAGTTTCAGACCTCACTTCATCCCTAGAAACACTAATTCACATAGAATTATTAGTTGTCTCCATGAGAGGGGTTTGAGTAACAAATTAATGATCACTTTCAAATTTTAGAGCATTCTGTCATTAGACAATTTTGAAACACTTCTGTGGAAAATATTTCTTGAAACTAAAAAGGCCCCAAGATAATAAGGTCATTTTTCTGCAAGATCAAACTGCCCATCACGCACGACAAACAATACAGATGGAATGTTTCATTATTTGCAACTGTCTGAAGTAACCACTGCACTTCAGAATTGGTGCCAAAAAAGTCATTTAAGCAGTTGGCTGCTGTAATGTTGTCAGACAGAACCATCTGGGCTAGTTGA
The DNA here is from genome assembly GCA_014220935.1 of Platorchestia sp. MABIK. Classification (NCBI taxonomy): domain Eukaryota; kingdom Metazoa; phylum Arthropoda; class Malacostraca; order Amphipoda; family Talitridae; genus Platorchestia; species Platorchestia sp. MABIK. The sequence continues at coordinate 14,794 of JACJUY010006971.1, forward strand.
TCTAATGGATCAAGCAGGGTCTAGTTGTGCACAAATATCCAACTCAATACAGCCTACACAGGATGTTATTTAATCTAATCCGAGGCTCCTGTCGACCCAATGGGTTAGTCATTTTGTTGAAAAAGGCTCCTTAGATGATGGCTTATTGTGTCCTAAAATTTTATGTCCCTACAGGCGCCAGAACCCCCCCCCCCCCCCAAGAGGGGTCCAAATGGGGGGCCTGGGGGTGGAAAAATGATGAATTTTTTTGTTTTAAAAGGTTCCTAAGGTGATGGATTCTTGTACCCTGAATTTGATGATGCTAAGAAGATTATTGCTTCCTAGACTAAACATTGTTTTTGATCTGTGTGCAGATTTATATGCGGACAAAAAATATTTTTTGAAGACTTCTTGAGGTAAAACATTGTTTTTTGTGCTTATATGCGGAGAAAAAATATATATAAATAAAAAGAACTGTAGACCATTATCAAGCACTATAATGATGATATATGTAATACAAACCTATTTCAAAATAATCTTTTACTGAAGTCCAAAAAATTCTACCAAACAATCTTTGCGTGTTGCTACAACAGCTAAATGATAAGTACTAAAATAATAAATAGGAAAATTTGATGTCATTTATGAATGATATTTTGTATATGTGATCCTGGAATTCACAGGGAGTATATGAAAGCTTGTATGCAGATTATTTGTAGATGAAAATAAAGCATGGAAACAGCATACAAGTACAAAAATTGATGATGATATTACAATTCAACATAAAAAATATTTGTTTTTTGTCTCGCACAAAAATTAATCCATTTTCAACATTCAAAAGAATAGAAGTCAGCGAATTTTTATGCTAAGAAAAAAACAAAGATAGTTTTAAAATCCTTGGAACATTTCAAACAAACTAACAGTCATTGATTTCCCAATTCGTTCATTTTTTATCACAGTTCAAAACCAATTTTTTTATTTTAGTTAGTGATCAAACATTGCGCATGAAAAGACAGAAAAAAGTTTCAAATAGAAAATTCGCAACTGTCATATTGTTTGCAATGTTACGAGGATTTCAAAACTGTCTTTGAATTTGTTTTAGCATAAAAATTCAATAACTTCTACTGTTTTGATATATCCCTAAAAATGAACTAAAAAATCATTTCAAATTTGTCCAAAAATTAAGGCCTAAATCAAAAAAGTTACACAAGTGAAATTGTTTCTTTTCAACAAATACATATACTGGCCAAATTTTAGATCAATCGGATCAAAATTTAAAATTGCTGAGATAACCCCCTTAAAAAAGTCATGTTAGCATTTGGCTTGCTGTAATGCTGTCAGACAGAACCATCTGGGCTAGTTGATCTAATGAATCAAGCAAGGTCTAGTTGTGCACAAATATCAACCTCAATTCAGCTGACACAGAAAGTTGCAAAAAAGTAAATAAATGTTAGTTTATTTTAGTTTTTTTGCAGGAAATGGAGGTATTTGTTTACCATAGTACACTAATTGATTTTTCAATTTTTGTTGCTTGTATATTAATAATGAGATCAAAATGATCAACTTTTCTTCTATGCACTTTCTGTTGCAAATGAGTTTTCAACAAGTTATGGCAGTAGGTTAATTACCTTGATTCTAGTCTTGCAAGCAAAAAAAAACTTGGCATTTTCCTTCATAAAACATTTTGAGGGAGAGACTCCAATAAAATCTCTGTTTCAACGGCTCTAATGCGCTGGAATGAACGTAAGGTTACTTTAGATTACGTTAGGTTAGATTAGTTGGGTTACGTTACGTCACTGCTATAACTCGTTAAATACTCATTTGCGACAGAAAAAACATAGAAGAAAAGTTGTTTATTTTGATCTCATTACCATTATACAAGCAACAAATATATGAAAATTGACTAGTGTCCTGTCGTAAACATTTACCAAAACGGGACAAGCAGATGAAATAGAAAAAAATCCTATCAGAACTAAAAAACACAAAGTTTAATAACTCTGCAATGAAGTTGATTCCAAATTTTTAACCTCCTAACGAAACAACCAAGAGCTAAAACGTTGAGAAAAAATCACATTTTAAATTTTTTTAAATGCAAGTATAGGATGTTTAGATAGCATAAATCATGATTTTTTTCTCAAACTTGGATTGTTTTACATATAGAATAATTATTTTTAATAACTCAAGTTTCTGTGTTATTTTGGGTAAATAACGAGATATTTTGTGCCAGTGTGACAGCTTACAGATTATAACAACATATCTTGTGTAGGTAGTTGATACAGTCAACCCTCGAAAAGACGGACTACTAGGGGGGGAAGGTGGTCCGGATTAGCCAATTGTCCGGAATAACCGATACTTCCTCTATATATTTATGCTTATATATGCACAAATAATCCCCTAATAAGGCCTAAATACATAATACATTATACTGTATGCACTATACTGCTGTATACTTTTCCTAAAAGGAGCATTAGCAGGGCCTTTTGAAGACATGGTGAAAAAAAGAAGTTTCAATTATGCTTAAACACAGAAATATTCACTTAAAAGTCAGAGCAACACAGCACTATCATTTGAATATGGTGGGGGTAAACAAACTGAATTATGGCGGGAGCGGTGGCGGCCGATGCGCGTGCCATCTATTGGCAACTTTTGTCACTAACGCCAGTAACTCAGACAACCCCCCTTTACTGCGGACAATGTCTGTTTTATCCGATATCCAGATTACCGAGGTCCGTCTTATCGAGGGTTGACTGTATGTAGGACCATTGCCTAGCATGAGTAACTGAAACTGTTGCGCTATCCGAGTCATCTTGCACGCGTGAGTCACTATCACCACAAGATTCAAAACACTCACTGTGCTTTCTGTGTCACTATACTCACAGTTACTTCCATCACTATCAGCAGTTTCCATTGTGAGATTAGTTACAACAATCAATAAACAGAAACACAATCACAAGAGAAACATACCAGACAACTGCAGGAATTGCATATGCAACGCAACATGCAAGAGGGTAAAGACAGACCAGATGAGGGACCTACAAAGTCCTTAGCAGTGATTCTAAAACTGTATAACAGCTTTGGATGCCAGGCGTACAACACTGAAGATTGCATGAGATATTCTGTGTAAGACTGTATTCAAAGTGTCGGAGCTCAGCATTCTACAAGATAACTTGGATTAAAACAAAAATAAGCAAAAAAACTTGCCCTGAGATATCTTGTGCCAAGTTCAAAATTTTTAAGAAATGAAATTCAAGATATCTCCAGATAATTTGTTAAAGGTTTAAGGGAATTTATGTAGAATAAGTTATGAATGGCTGGTCAGTCCAAATCAGTTTGAATTGTTGGTTATTCTATGTATATTTTCAATTTTTACGATCAGTAGCAATCTAAAACCTAACCTGTAAGGCATGTAGTAGTGTAATCTACTACATGCCTTACGGCAGATTGCTTCGGAGCGTAAAAATTAAAAATGAATAACCAACAATTCACACCAACCAGCTATTTGATACTTATCCTACAGCATAATATCTATACAGCATTATGTAAGAAACTGTTATAAAAAAGATTACGTTTGGTAAATCCTTTCAGCAAAAGTACCAAGTAACAGCAAAAGGATACCACACTGGCTAAAAATTACTCAAGTTATAAAATATGTAATTCATTTACTATTTAAAAATGCATTTTTCAAATCAGAGGTGCAGATAAAAAATTTAGTATTTGTGAAGATGAGGACAATAATCGATATTTTAATTTTTGCTGCCTAAACATAGTTAATTAGATCAAAATAAACAATTTTTCATTTATGCACTTTCGGGGGCAAATGAGAATTCAACGAGTTATAGCGGTAGGTTTAGTTTTGTCTTAGATGACAAATGCGCTCGAATAAACAGATACTCATCAATTTTCAAATTTTTGTTGCTTGAATCATGGTGATAAAATCAAAATAAACTACTTTTCTTCTATTCACTTTTTGCGGCAAATGTGTATTTTACGAGTTAGAGCGGTAGGTTTTATTTTCAGCGCAATTCAGCTGTTAGAGTACATTTGAATACTTCATCATTTATTATTAGCTCACCCCACGGAGCTTGCGGAGCCTGAACCCACTTCTATGATCTTTTAGTTATTAACAAATAAAGGTTATCACCCAAAAATAGCAAGTCATAGTGGTATGTTCACTTTCGGCTTAGAATGCGGGAACGCGCTCGAGCATTCGAACGCGTCGGAAGGGAGCGTCCATTGCAGTGTTGCCATTAGACGCGCTCGATTAATTATTTCCCGCTTCAAACACTGGAGTTGGGGTAACTAATTTACTGCTATAACTTGTTAAACACTAATTTGCCCCTGAAAGTGCATTGAAGAAAATTTGGTCATTTTGATCTAATTAACTGTGTATAGGCAGTGAAAAGTGTAAAATCAATTATTGTCCTTATCTTCACGTTTACCAAAAAATTTATCACAAATTTAGGAAGGGTTTGCTCATACACTGTTCACTACATTTGACCAGGTTTAATTAACTTCAGTTTAAAATCAGCAAAAAAACACATGATAGGAAATAGCTTTTATAAACATTTTAAATCTTCAAATGAGTTAAAATATAAGCAAAGTATGAAATTATAATATATCTATCATAATAACAGGAAAAATAGCATGAATATGGGTGTGCTGTAATTTTATATCAACTCAAACGATGCAGCAAATAAAGCAAACTGAATGATGTTAGTCAATTAAATGAAGACTCTTTTGTACCTCTTTGTTAGAAAACTTTCAGTAAAATCTTCATAACCTCATGTACCTCTAAAAACCTCTCACAAATAAACTGCTAACAAAATAATTAGTTGACCGAATAGTCAAATATTAACATGTGTACTTACTCTTGTAGAGATACCATATCACAGAACCAGCATGAAATTTACAAAATTTAAATTCTTGCATTCACAAATAGCAGAAGTCTTTTCATAAACACGCAATTAGCACAGACGCTAACTTCGCAACTAGAAGTCAATAACACACTACACACTTGCAGCACAAATATTCCAGTATCCGAATTGTTGCATGAATAATTTTTACCCTAAATAAATTTAAATTCCTTTAAATTTTCATTTTTTAGGTCAAGAAATTGAATGTAACAAAAATGGTTTTGGTTTATTTGCAGAAAACAGGAGCAGCAGGCGCAATGAAAAAAACATATCAGAATTAAAAACCATAAAGTTTAATAACTTTGACATGAAATTGATTTTAAATTTGTAAGGGATAGTAAATAGTAGTAGTAGTAGTTTTCACCTGTGTGTTTTCAATAATGTACCGTCACTGGAATTATGTCTTCTTTCCTAATTGTAGTTACATATATTATCAAACCTACCTTAAGCAACAATAGGGGTGCGCCGGTCCTCGATCATTTGTTTCAACTAGTGACACGGGTTTTATTTACGATACCCATGTGTGTGTGTTTCAACCCATTTTTTGTCTTGACTAGTGACATGGGTATTGCAAAATTCATGTGTATTAACTAAAGATCCTTACTTTAAGATATTTTAAAAAACAATTATGTGCTTTTCGCAAAGCTGGGCGTTCTCGCGATAAAGGATCGCGATAGTTTATCGCGATAACGATTTCGGGTTATCGGTTATCCGATAATGTTTTTCCCGAGTTTTCGATTTATCGGTCTCGCCGATACTTTTGGTTCCAAACTATCGATAACCGATAATTTCAGTTTTTCCCGCTGGAAAACGACATGACTGGGCGGGACGAGTTCGGGACAGGAACTATACGTGTAGGATGTACGTGTTATGGTGTAATATGGTTGGCCTATTACACCATAATAGCATAAGGCTTATACTCGTATTTTAAAATGAGTTAATTAAATAATACTATTTGTCTATTTCAATTATCAGGTTTTGGCACCTTTCGCCAACGCACTGGACCAGATCCAAGGGGAGAAGCAATGCTACTTGGGCTGCCTGATCCCCACCCTCATTGTGATCAAGAAGAAGCTGTTCAACTTGATGACCAGCAGCAATCTCCGGTTCTGCGAGCTCCTAGTCAACAGCTTTCTAGCTGCCATAGAGAGGAGGTTTGTCGCCACCTTTGAAGACGAGGAGTGTCTTCTGGCCGCTGCCTTCCACCCCAAGTTTCGCCTCAAGTGGATGGGGGCTTTTGAGGAAAGAATGGTCAGGAGGTCAGAAGTCAAGTCAATGATGGAGAGGAAGGTGGAGGAGTTCTTGCGGCGTGCTGATCTGAAGACCAGCAGCAGCAACAGCGATGACATGGAGACGGAAGACTACTACGCCAGCATTTGTGATGAGGAGGATGACACTGGGGGTCATCACAGGTCTACTAAGTCCAAGGCCGCTCATATTGTGCATGTGTGGCTGCAGGCCAAAGGGACTGACAGTCTGGCAGACCCTGCGTTCAACAGCGAGAAGGTTCTCATCGACCTCTTTATGAGGTACAACGCGGCGATGCCGAGCAGCGCCGCGGTGGAGCGTTTGTTCTCCCTTGGAAAGGACATCATCAGGGCCAAGAGGAGCTGCCTCTCTGATCAAAACTAAACCATTCTTATGTTTATGAAGGGGAACATGCCGCAGAACCTCGTCTAAATTTAGTTATTTTACTTTAAACCGCGGTTTTCATTAGTAGACAGGATAAACATTTATTATTTTTTCTAGAAGTTTTCAAAGACTTCTATTTTTTTTAAGATGTTTCTGTTTTCTAAGATCAAGATTAAAAAAAACTATTCGATTTGTTCTTTTATTTAAAATACCAATATCGTTATCGCTAATATCGGAATTTTGGATTGATCCATTTATCGGTTATCGATTATCGGCCATAAATTTTTCGCCAATTATCTATTATCGGTTATCGCCGATAAGATTTTCGTTATCGATTTATAGGTTATCGCGATAACGTTTTTTCGTTATCGTGCTCGCCACTGGCTTTTTGTATCATCTTGATTGAAAATAAACGTTTTTTATTATTTTAATAGATATGTGAAACGATCCTAACGCTCTTTGCAATTTCTTTAAAAATTCTAAAATCATACTATTGAAATGGTGATAATTTTTTATGAATCTAAAACTACGATTATCATTGGGCTTATAACTTGAGGGGGGTGATGATGGTGAGGAAAAATTGGAAAAACTTCGACACGAGCGCAGGGACACGAAGAAGAACTTTTCTCCATAGCACGAGGACAGCACCAGACTTTAGCCAAGAAAAAGAAAGAGAAAAAGAGTTTACTTCTAGTTGATCCATGAAATGTATAACGTTGAGCTTTAAAAGATCTTAACATTAAGATCCTTATTTGTAGTTGATATTTACGCATGGCTATTGTAATTCTTATGTCAATTATCAAAAATGATTGAAAGAAAAGCAAGGGAAAATGCGTTCCCTTCGTTGCGTTAATTTGATTTTGACAATGCATATATATACAAGAAAACAATAATCTACCGTGGCCGGATGGTTAAGAGCTCGCGCCCTTCACGGGAAGGGTCGGCATTGCCGCCCGGTGATTCTCCCCGTTGGGAAAAGGGAGAACCCAGCCACAATTTCCCACTCTACTTAGGTGTCAACGTACACAATGTATAAGATATGTATCAGCCTTGATTGGAATAAAACATTTTCCTAAGCCTTAAGGCAATAAAATGAAGAAGTGATATTTCTACTTATCCATTGCGGAGTGGTTTAGTTCAACAACAGAGGATTTACAGTCATTTCAGGGTGACATGATCATTTATTGCTGAAAAATTAAGAACACAAGCGATACCTACGCACTGCCTAAAAATGAAATTCCAACATTTTCTAACAATTTTAATATCTTTAAACGTTTCCCGTCAATTTACAATTTTTTTTTTAGATGGAATCGGTTGAGAAACATTTTGGACATATATGTATTCTCGTTTCATTCAACTGCCGGCTAGAGCACGTCTAAGAACCTCCACTTACGTTACTTTAGCAAGATCAGCAAGGTGAGGCGTCTCTAAATCTTTATTATTTGGTGCCAATAGTTAAAACTCGATATTTGGAGACAGCATCTAGCAACAAAGCGTTGTAGAACATGTGTGCAAGCATACTGAAAACACTGAGTGAACGGAACCTAACATTCGCTTTCGATGTCAACAGTTAAGTCTTCCTCTCAACGCGATGATAGCTTAGCGGTGGCCTTGGGGCCCCAGATGGTTGCAAATGAGCAACGAAATTCATTATTATGATTTTAGGGTTTTCCCGCCGTTTTTGATACTCAAGACGAAATCACAGCGTAATTTGGAAGTGTTGCAACATTCAGGTCTTCTAATGGGAATTTGCGGGGGGCGAGGATCAACCCAACCCCGCAATGGAATTCATATACGAGTAAAATCTTAACAAAAGCAAACAAGTTTAATGAATCAAACGAGAATCCTTGTTCGTAAAATGTGTATTTGACGAGAAAGAACTGCATTACATACGTCGGACACTCGCATAGATTGCGTGACTTGCATGCAATTGGCTTCTTACTTTCATTTCATGCATAGAAAAAATAACACACAGAAGATATTTCTGCTTGCATACATTTGAGCCGACTAGGCATCTCGTCATTCCAACTCCCCGAAATCACGACAAACATTTATTTCAACACTTCATACGTCGTCCGTATTTTTACTCGCATAAATACTTCTGCATAACAACAGAGAAACAAAAACAACACCCACATTTATTGTTCTGTTGGCACAACAGAGTTCCTGAAACATCCATGCCATGACGAACTATGTTCATGTATGCTAGAGCATTATTTAATCATGCTATAAGCTCTATTTAATATACTGAAGCATAATTTAATTAACAGTCTACTATCAAACCGCGTGTTATTCATACAACTGAGCAAGCAAGGCCACCATTCGCGGGTATGCTTGGTGGTCCAACAACGTTTCTTGGATTTTAGCGACTAGTCCTGCCTCAAACTTCTTGAGAGCGTCGAGCACGAGCAGCACTTCATGCATGTGGCACTGCTCCAACACAACAAGGATGCTGCACAGGACGCCTCTTTTGTCCTTGAGATCCCCGAAGGTAAACCAATAATGCAGGGTGCTCGCAAAGTAAATTTCAAGGCACCGCCTCAAGTCCCGGAGCTCCGCCAACGTGCCGTCGGACACAGAAATCTCCTCCGAGTCTTGGATGTGCGTGACGTCATCGAAATGAAGCGAAGATCTTCTGCGAGAGCGTGTCCCGCTTCTCAGCCTCATCTGACGCTGGTATTCTTGGTGTTGTTTTTTGCGCAGCTCCCGCTCTCTCGCCTTCCTCTCGTCCGCTTCTGAGCAGCTGTTGTCCACAGCCATCATGTCTAGATCCAAAAAGTTTACCACTTTGTTAGAATTGGACGATTTGGGCTCCATGTCTTGGTTTTTGCTGCTGCTCATACATGACTGGAAGCCGTTGGGATTGTTGCTCATACATGACTGGAAGCCATTGGGATTGTTGCTCATACTTGACTGGAAGCCATTGGGATTACTACATACATCTTCAAACCCATCGGTTTCTTGCTGCGCACTCCCATCGATTTTGCTGTACTTATCAACAGCGTCTTCCCAAGCGATCCCTGAATGTTCCAACAGCGCCAATAGCCTCGCAAGCCCCAGGATGACTTCAGGCAACGAGAGGCTTCTTTTAAGCAGCCCTAGCAGCCTCAAAGAGCACCCCAGCTTCTCGGCCATGAGCCTGAGGGAGAGAGAAGCGTCGCAGTCGTCGTAGGGAGTGAGAGGAGGAGGCTGGTTTTTCATGAGCCGCAGCTGGGTTTCGATGCTCGCCACCAGCTCTGAGATGTAGAACACGAGGGCTGGCTCCAGACTCGCCTGTCCGCTCTTGCTGCTCACTGCAATACGTTAGATGTTAACATTCATCATTGGGGTGCTCACTGCAATACGTAAGATGTTAACATTCATCATTGGGGTGCTCACTGCAATACATTAGATGTTAACATTCATCATTGGGGTGCTCACTGCAACACGTTAGATGTTAACATTCATCATTGAGGTGCTCACTGCAACATATAAGATGATAACATTCATCATTGGGGTGCTCACTGCAATACGTTAGATGTTAACATTCATCATTGGGGTGCTCACTGCAATACGTTAGAATAGGTTCACAGCCAGCGGTAAATTCCCCCCTGGTTGAGGTAAAGTTCGGCCTTGTATTTAATACATAAAGCCGAGGGGGTCAATGATGCAGGAAAAGTTGAGAATGATATTAACATTCATCATTGAGAATGATGGGTGCGTGATAGAGATAAAAGCTACCATGGCTGTGATGCTTTTTATGCAATAAACAGTAAGTTTGGATATTTATAAAACAAGATAAAAAGTTGAAGAACAAAGTAGTAGGTGCCGTTTTACACGACGACAGTAAACCAGAACGTTATGGTTTGTAACAAAACAAAAATATCTATTCTATTTCAACAAAAAGAATGCCTTCTAGACTCTCAGCCCGGGACTTCACATCTTCCTCCAGGGAGCGCTCGTTATGATAGCTGTATCCTCCCTAGGAAGGATCGTCCCTTTCAGCTCGGGACCTCACATCTTCCTCCAGGGAATGCTTGTTGACGTGTCCCCCTAAGAGGCCACGTCAGAAGGAACCATCAAGAACAACGCACCCATGAAGTATAAGGAGTGCTAGTTACAATAGCTATATAGAGATAAAAGCAATACTAATAAGTATGGTCCCTTTCCGCAGGGGACTTCACATCTTCCTCCAGGGAGTACTACTGTAGTACGCAACAACGCACCCAGGAAGTCGGCAGCCTTGGTGTCGACGAAGGCGTAGAGACAAATGAAGGCGTTGTGCACAACCGGCGACACCTTCTTGTGCTCGTCCTCCAACCGAGACGTCAGGACTGGGCACTCCGAGTCGAAGTCGTCCTCGAAGTCAGCCTCCTGCTGGTGCTGCTGTGCCAGCTTCTGCTGCCGGTGCCACTCTGACACCAGCCGCAGCAGGCCTGGCACAAGGCCTGAGTAAGAGAGAAATATTTAAGTTAAAGAGAGCGGTGAAGTTGCAACAGAGGAGCCAACACGGTAGAAGAAACAAGGTAGGGTCAAACCAGTCATTTTTTTTGACGACTGTGAGACTTTGCTGACGTCACGGCAACGAACCCAATAGCAGTGCTCATATTGCTTCTGGTAGCACTGCTACCCCCAAATCCGTCTCCACTATTGGCTAAAAGACATGGTGGTTTTGTGACGTCACAAAGTTTGTTTGAAATGAAGCCTTTCTATTGGCTGACCGAACAAGAAGAATTGTATTTTCTCCCATAGAAATGATCCTCTTTGTTTCCTCTACCGTGGTAGCCAATCAGATTAGGTTAGATTATAAGTTAGTTTCAGCATCCCTTAAAATCACGGGAACCAATATTTTGTTAAGACAAATCCTCCAGCTGTGGATGCCAAACAAATATATACATCCCAATAGTACCCGCCATTAAGATATTCTTGTACTTGTGCACTGGTGAAACTCGTATCACAGATACGGTCATTGAGCGCCCTTGTGAGCGTCAGACACACACACCAACCAAGGAAGCAACAACTGAGAATTATTATTTAATTTAATTATTATTAGCCAAGAAGTTTTTTGAAAAATTTGCAAATCGTTTTCATCCCAATGAGCAGCATTTTCTTAGGAATAGATTCAATTTTGACGCAATATTTTAGACTCGTAAACAAAAGCGAGCAGATGACAGGCACTTTTATTTCATTCGGATAGTATCTATGATACCAACCAAACGAGCAGATCCCCATTGTAAAAAAATAGGAGAAAGTAAGCAGAAAAAATTAATTTATTTATAAATTTATGGAGACACCTGGCGATTCATTAAATATGTTGATATAGATTAGCAGCCGCAAGAGTACACTGACCAGCCTCAGCGTAGTGGTCAGCCATGTAGGAGCCCGTCTCAGGGTCCCTGAAGAACAGCAGCTCCTCCAGCAGGCGGACTGTGGTGGCCACCAGTTCTGCTGCAACAGTATGGGTGTCATAGTGAGGCTAGACATCTCTTATTTTGTAAAAACTCTCTGATATTTGTGTATTCTCCTCTCAAATGTGGATCACAATGAGACTAGGCATCGATCATTTTGTTGGCAACAGAGCTCTTCGACTTCTATCTATTCTATTCCTAAGCATCGATTACTACGGTGCTAACAATTCTGTATTGTTTTGTAACTCTGATATTTATGCATTCTACTCTCAAATGTGGAGCACAATGAGGCTAGGCATACATTATTTTGTAGAAATTCTTTAACTTTGATGTATTCTATTTTCTAGTACGGACAAGGATCAGTTGCTAACACAAGACATAGATTGAATTAGAGGTGAGCTTTGGCTTCATTAACTGCAATGAAGGTGATCTCAAGAGAGGAATGAGGAAGACCCCCATTTACTGTAGAATGAAAGAAATGGGGGATCTATGCATAAGGTGGGATCCTAAACGCTGCATATAGAAACGGCAGGATTAAAAGTTTGTGAAACAAGGTAGAAGTTGAAGAAGAAAGTTAATAAGGGCTGAAGAAAGACAGTAGTGTACCAAAAAAAATGGTCCAACAAAAGAATGCATACCAAACCGTTAGCTCATGAGCTCTGGTGCACTAATTTCCATAAATACAAAATATTTAACCCTCTCAGAAGTAAAATACAAAGAAAAAACAATCTCCATGGCTCAAAAAATTTTCTACTGTTCCTACAATGAATGTAAAAATCAAACAGAAAGAAGAGTGAATTATAATTAAATATTTAATCACACAAAAGGAACAAACTCAATTCATCTGAAATAAGCATTTTATAATTCAACTACTTTATGAATGTTTTCATCTCGTTTTCTTCCAAATATATAAACTCACATTATCAAAATGAATAATTTTTTGCAGAGGTTATTTTGAACAAGTGACACACAAATAACCTGAAAGAAATTTCAAATTTTTCAACATTTTCAGCACCAATTCAAATAATTATGACAAGTGTCACACTGGGAGGAACTCACAATGCAAGCTATGATGGAGAATGAACGCAAGAAAATGCTGAATGTTGCAGTTGCGCAGAACTGATCCCATCAATTTCGAGGATTCTTCAGATTCTGAAGCGGCTGCACTGTCAGCCACCGAGTGTGCAGTAGCAGGGTCGTCAGTATTGGTAGGTCCTCCATTATTTGTATTGTTGGGTTCTGTGCTCTGAATGACTTGTCTCGCGTCATTTTTACTGCAAGTTGCCAGTCCAGTAGCACTGATACTGTCAGACTTACTGTCAATTTTATTGCATGGTTTCTGGGATGCTTGTTCAGTAGCACTGATACTGTCAGACTTACTGTCAGTTTTACTGCATGTTGTCTGGGATGCTTGTCCAGTAGCACTGATACTGTCAGATCTACTGTCAATTTTACCGTAGGTTGCCTGGGATACTCGTCCAGTTGTACTGATACTGTCAGTTGAGGATGAATAGTCACTCCCAACAATGGCCAGACTTTCCCGACTAGTCTTGTCTACCATCTCCACTTCATTATCACCTATTGTGCGATTCGTGTCAGAGGAGTTGGCTTTGGGCTCTGCTCTCTGAAGTCGGTTAACATAATATACAAGTCTATGAAGCAGGTTGAAAGCTTGTACTAACACCGAACTGTCGTTGCAACGCTCGGGTAAAGACACGAGCAAATGCACCAGCAGCTCGTTCTGTAAGACAGCTTTGCACCCCTCGTCTTGGTGACAAATGTTGTACACGAGACCAGACAGTGTCTCCTGAAATACACACACAGAACATGAGGCGCCAAATGGTTACCACACAAATTATGCACCAAAGCAAGGAATTTTTGCACAATTTTTCAACTTTTTCCTGCAATAAAAATGAGTGATAATTTAAAATGAACCCAAAGCTTTTAAGAGCCCTGGAGCAACGGCAGTCAAACAGAAAAAAAGGACAGCATAAAGCCTTACAGTTTTTCAAAGGAATCAAAGACTCAGAATGATTCCATAAGAGTATTGCATGGAAGCCAAGATATGAAGCCCTTCTTTTGACCCCACTTAGAACACAAAGGCAACTCATGACTCACAGTGAGCCGAGGGGCAGTGGGATCTCTGAGTGCAAAGGCAAGCATGTGCAGCACAAGCTGATCACCCTGCATCAGCACATGCTGAGCCACGTGCTTGTTGACGCACATGTCCCACAGCTCGCACACGCAGCGCTCCACATCTTCGGGCAGCTCCACAACATCCTGGCGTGGAGACGCATTCCCACAGGGCTGCTCGTCTTCTCGCCAGCTGGGTGTTGCATCAGCAGCAGCGTGCTGAGGAGTGAGCAATGGAGTCTCTGAAGCTGACGTGCCGTTAGTGGCCGCAGGCTGTGAGCTCTGCCGTGGAGTGATGTCGTATCGCACAAGATTGGTCTCTTTTTGAAGAGATGGCAGGAGGTCGTGCAGCGCCTGGATGAATGAGGTAGTAATAAAAAAGCATTAAAGTGATGGCATGCTCATAAACAAGTCAAATGGTAGCACTGCTGTGAGTTCCATTCTAAAAGCAAAACAATATTGTACTTTGAACCCTTCACACAACAGATTTATGGCATATGCAATAACAACTCATAAATGCAGGATGGTTGCTATGATGAATTTGTCATCCCTCCATGAATAAAAGATGGCCAAACTTTTACACAATTAATGTTACCATAACAGATAAGTTCCTGCTGAAGTTTCTCTATAAACTTGGCTCTGTTTACACTGGTTACATTGCACACCCCTCAACCTCCTAACAATCTTATAAGCACACACTGGAGCACTTTGCACTACGATAGTGCACTTGGCACTACAAGGTACATCTTGCACAACTACCACGCTTTGTAAAACCAGCCTTGAACACATCGATAGTCAAACGCAGCACAGCAAATATAAAGGAGTAAATTACAAGCTCCTCACCCAAGTGTATAATAAAAAACTCACATTCCAGACTGCCATGAGGGAGCTGAGGATCCATCGCTGGTTGTAGGCCGTCCCATCGATGTTGTCCCCTCGCAGCTTCTCCTTTTGCTCGGCACTCAGCCAGTCAGGGGGGCACGGGTTTACATGCTGAACCGTCAAATTAGGCATCAGTCTCTTTTACTAATGCAGTTACTAGTCAGTCATAAATAAATTCAAACAGAGCTGGGAGAAAAGGTTATAAAGCAAACAAATTTTTAAGGCTCAGCAAATGACAAGTACATGGATCACGTCACAAATGTTATGGTTGTCAGGAATCAAACAGTTGTTAGGAGTCAAACAGTTGTTAGGAGTCAAACAGTTGTTAGGAGTCAAACAGTTGTTAG
>JACJUY010006972.1:0-41904 GCA_014220935.1 Platorchestia sp. MABIK
TGTTCTGTTGCTCCATTTTCTGCCAAGTAGGTCAAAGCTTACGTTGCGCAACATAGGCATACATAGGGACGAAAATATTTCTACAGCCATAAAGATATTTTGATAATTGGTTTCTTCAAATTAAATTCTGGGGTCATTCAAAGCTTCTTCTACGTTGTTTTGCACGTGAAAAGGAACTAAAACCCTTTATTCCCATAAAAATAGTTAAAAGTGAAAAGACGTGCCAGAAATTGCTGAATAGATTCTCATAAAGTATTGTAATGATATTTTTAGACATTAAAATGATCAAGCAAACCAATTTTCTCTACTAAGCGGCTCAGTGCTAACTTGATAACTCCAATTGAAAGTGTAATATAATATCGAAAGGCCATTAATTTAAAAGAAATGTAACCGGTTAATTTCAATTTCTCAAGACTCATGTCATTGTGATCGAAGTATATTAAGAACCGACCGTGTTCAATGAAAAATTTTTAGATCGACGATGCCGTCCGGCGTCCGTAATTCTTTTAGTGCTTTACGAAACTTTTCGGGGCAATCAAGGTCATAAATTTTCCTTAATGGAACACTCAAAAACACATCCTTACGCGCAATGCTCCCGTCGATGAATGTAAAATTTAAATACACCGTATTATGAACTTCATACGTACGTACTGAGCCTCAATTATAAATTAATTAATAAAAATACGTTCTGAATCTTGTGCAAAAGATATTTAATGCCACGCACGAGAAGGACAAACTGCTAAATACACGCCACGGAAAGATGAAACGAGTTACACTGAAATGTTGAAGAGAAATTTCCACGGGAACGATCCATGGGCAAACGCTTTCATTGGTTTATATCCTTTAAAAGAGGTAATAGAGCGACCGCAGCCGACCTTCTGGAGCTGGAAACTGTTTTACGGGGCAGTTCCGCGTCACTTTATTGGGCTGATTTTCATTATTCCCGTCATGAGGCGGGATCCCAAAAATAAACTGGAACGTCCAAAAATCAGCAGGTAACTCGTGCGCTTCAGAAATAAATAATGAGAGCGGTGGTGTTGTTTTTGCAGAGCACCTAAAGAACACGTACGAAGAGGATGTTTCAACGTATGAGCCAAGATATTTCATAAATAACTCACTAGTACTCACTTGCCCAAAAATTACATCTGGAACTGAACAGTGAAACACGATTATATTCTATTATATTGTGTTATCGAAATGAAACTGGTTTGAGAAGAGGATAGGGTTTTGTACATCGTGGACTGGTCAATAAAATTCCAGCGAAATGAATATTCGTAACATAAAATCATATGTTTCGATTAACAGGGACTTAAGAGTGGTATTATTTCATTCGATTACTTGTGATCATATACTGCTAAATTTTCATGTGTTCAGGGGAGAAGCAGTTTTCATCTGAGAAAATGTCATTTGCTTGGTAGACTTGAAAAAAATTAATGTTTTAAGTTATCCATATTCCTCTGAATTTTCAAAGTGATTTTATTATTGATTTGCTCTAAATGCTTATTTACATATCTCTTGACTTTTACATTGCTACTACACGAAATTTTGTACTTGCGATAACTTTGAAAGATTGTTTTAAAAAAATGCTGAACCATTTTGATAAACTCCTAAATACGTGTGTGTTTTATTTTTCCTATTTGCTTTACTCGAAATAACTCACAGTATTTAGTCAGGAAGAACAAATAATATATTCTCATCCCTTTCATCTCTTTGATATTCGGTTCAGTTTCAAAATGAAGGTAAGAACAAATCGTTTAACGATTATAGAATCATTCTCACCTCCTGCCACGAGACCAAGTGTCGGCTACAATTTCCATGCAGTGAGTTTTATTAAACACGATCTCGCAAATTGATTTGATAGGGGAGCGCTTTTTTGACGAGCAATGAACTGAAGGTCTCGACGAGTGCCCCTTCATTGAGTTGCGAATGGAGGGCCTTGTCAACACGTGCAAAGTACGCGGAGCTGAAGTGCGGCCGAAAACGTGATGTCTGTTGCAACAATTCGGTAGTCGTACACCCTGCAATTCTTCAGGTTAATTTGGGCATTAGCAGGGTGCGCGGAACAAGATTTTAGTCTTACGCTGCAAAATCTATATTTTTCGCGTCCATTTTGATAATCTTCTCTACATCATTTTAAATCGGCTTATAGATCGCTGCATTCCACTTTTATTCTTAAGCTTCTTTGGAATGACGCGTTTTTTGTGCCATTCAAGCTTTGAAAGTTTTTCAGGAGCAGCATCGACAGAAAGGACGTAGAATTAAAGACAAGTCTACTTCCAAAAAGAAACACCAACAAAACTTAGCCACTTAGAGACAAAGACTTCAACAATGAACGCAGGTGGAGTTGAATGAACTTCAATTCTTACTCCACGATGGTATGAAAGCGTCAAAGCAGACCATGGTTCTGTAATTAAGAACTTCTCTCTACAGATGTTTGGCAGTTCTTTGCAAACAATCCAGGTGCCTCACGTTGCTCATTATCCAGAACATGAATATTCCAGGCAGGGTCCCTTTAATGACGCCGCAGTGAGAGAGACAGACGTAGGCGTCATGTGAGCACAGTGACGAGGCCTGTCCTCCAGTGCGGGATCTGCAGACGCGCTCTTCAACTTTCATGCCTCTTATTTTTCCACTCAAATGGAAATGTATCGGCGTGGGAAATTAGGTGATGATTGGGGGAAACGTGCATCAAATGGCGTTCGAAGGGATCGTCTGAATTTGGTGTGAAAAATTTTGTAATAAAGCAGTTTCAAATGCGCAAGTCATGATGAATTTTTACCTTGAATCTTATTCTCTCATATTGTCACGGGCTTTGAAATAAAATTACCCCCCCACATGTGATGTCACTGATGAAATTAAATCAATTTGAAACTCGCGATTTACTGGATTCATTTTTATCTCATCAATTACAGTAGCAGACCAAAATTTCAAAGAAACTTCTTTGGGATTTATTCAAATTTATGTCACACGATAAACTTTGCATATCAAAATTGTCGGCGCACGCAGAGTACTCACGAAATCCCACTAATAAACACACTCAGTTGGAAACCTCGTCGTATTCTGTTATAATTTCCATGTGAGAGTACATGGGTAAATCTCAAATTCCTGTCCTGGTTTATTTTAAAGGAATTTCACGAGAATTAATCATCTTCCTGTCGCGGAACTTAAACTGCGCTACGTATCCGAGAGTTACGAGGAGCGTCTGAGCCGGGGAGACATGAAAGGATTTTACGTTGTCAGCAAAATCCGGAGGCGAGTCCCGCTGTTGGGAGATGCGCTGTTTTCTTATGCCATTACACCAGCAATACTTTAGTCATGAGCTGACAGCTTTTTGATATCGTACATTGGGAACATTTCAGTTATGAACAATGGTTTCAGCTCTGAAGAATATTTAAAGCCCAGATCAATGTTTTATGTAGTAACATCTGGAGTAATATGAACCGATAAGTTGTAAAATGATCACATTGAAATATCTTCAGGAATGGTTCCTAAACTGAATTTAAACTATATCAATTGATGTCAGGAAGGCGAATGAAATAGCCGTGAACGGCTGGTAGATCAGGGCTGATAAAACAAGTTTTTTTATTTTCATCTTGAAGATTTTCCAACAGTGAAAATATCTCTGGTGACGCAGATATCGACATTTGAAAGATAATATAAACAATGAAAATAAAACATTGTGTATAAACTTATTTGTTTGAGATTTTTGGGGAACATTCAACAATGGTTTTACATCTAAGTAGAGCTCAGGATTTCAATGAATTTGTCAGTTTCTCAAACCGTGTTTGTTTCTTAACGAAAAAAATTTATTTATTTCCAGGTCATTTCTGAGGATAAATTTTTTTCAAAAGGCAGCTCAACTTATTCTTTGGCCGAAAACGGCAATGCTGTGAAAACGTTGGTTACGGCAATGCTTTGATTCTTTACGAGTCTTATCAATGGCACATATAAAGCTCTGGTCATTGGTTCCATTTGAAAAAAATGGGAAGTTTTATTTTACTGATTGGATCAAAGTTCACTAGTTCACAAGTAGTACAATTATTTCACAACAATAGAGATGGGAGCTGATGAAGTGAATAAAAAACTGTCTTCATAACAGTTGCTTGGATGTATTTATGTTCAAATTTTGTAAAACTTAGCGGATTTGCTGAAAAACTCCTGAACGTGTAAAGACTGAACACATGCTATAGTATTATTTCCAAGAATTCTGAAATGGGTGTATGATCCACTTTCATATTCCTATAATTGTGGGCATTTAAACTTGTGTGAATACTGACTCTATAACTTCAAATATATCAGTTTTAGTTGAAAATACTAAATCAGCAAAATATTATTTTGTTTCAACGTTAAAGCGATAATTATTAGCAATCTGTAATCGAAGAATGTCATTCAAGTTTTCAAAAATAACAAATCTGACGTTCAGGTTAGAAAAAAAATAAAAAAAGTTCATCAATCTTCACCTTTGGTTAAAAAATAAAGTGAATACGCGTTTACACCCTCTAGCAATTCAATTAATTTATTTAACGATAAACTTAATCAGAAAAAAATTGCGTGCTCTCTAATTCAAATTTGTACAGTTTCAAACATAAATAGATGATGCGAAAGGCTTGCACATTGTTTCTGGAATTTGTTGTGAAAAAAATGTATTTCACAGTTACTAAGTAAAGTAAACTAAGATTTTGTTGAGGTTGAGGGTTGGAAATTTTTTGTGAAAAAAAATGTATTTCACAGTTACTAAGTTAAGTAAACTTATATTTTTTGATGTTGAGTATAAAAAATCCATTATTCGCACCATAGCATGTAGATCTCATGCGGAGCGATATCACAGCATCTGGATAGCTTCTGATTCCTGGTAGCACGGAATTTTTAGATCTGGATCGTCTAAACCCTTACAAATATCAATGGAAGGAATTGCAGGGCTTCCTACAGCACGCAAGACAACAGACTGCACCTGGAGCACAAGTTGCGTAACTCTTGCTTCCCAGAAAATTAATTCAAATATCATGTCTCCTACATTCAATTTTGCTGGGTCACTCACATGAACAATTCTCTAAAAGTTTCTAAGAGTTACACGTCGAAACTTTAATGTCGACATCTGCTTGCTCTACTTGTGACAGTAAGAGTGTTGTCTCTAAAATTTTTACGTTTCATAATATTGTGATGTTGAAATATTTCCACTGCATTTCTCCTCAACGCCTTCGGGAATTTTGTGGAGCAATCGTTTTCTTTGTTTCTTCTGTTCATGTGTTGTTGGTAACCGCTATAGAGTTCAAATGAAACAAAACTGCAGCGAGAGTCCTTTAGTAAGCTCCAATTCGTTTCTGTGGCATAGTTCATACAGGAAAAGTTCGATACTCCATTCCCGCTGCAGTGGAAAGAAGCACATGAAAGAGACAGTCTTTCTCATCGCTGTCCATCTCAAACGAAAGCAAACCGATAAGAGGTTCGCTTACTAGAGGTCTCCGCAGTACCATTTTTTTCGGTTCTAGGAAAAGCCTTTAACATTCCCATAATTGGAAATAAAAAAAATGGGATCCGGCATGAAAAAGAACGCTAAGGTTCCTGCAGAGCAGCGCATGCAAGCGCACCAAAGCAAAGAAACTGTTTGGAGCTCTTCGCAAAATTGCAGCCACGCTGAGATTCTATTTGCTTTAGGGACTCAAAGTGAATGTAGGCGGGCGATCTCAGAGCGATACAGCCTTGTTCAGCGGCTTTACAGTTCGGGCACCGACTCTTCGTTTGTATCTTCCGAGTGTCGAGCAGGTCTGGGCTGGAAATACGATGTAAAACAGCAGCTTCTCACCTCAGATATCGATCGCGAACCAGGTAAGTTTAAGAGTGGCAGTGAAGAAGGTTCTACTCTTGGTCTTGTCAGAACGAAGGATACAATAGAAGGGAGGTTGAAAGTCTGTGGAAGTGCAGAGGTCCCAGAATGTATTCTATCTTTACGTCTTTACTTTACATAATTCGCTCAGTTAATTTGGAGATGGTAAGCCAGAAAAATTAGCAGTAATATCTCAGTTTATTCAAGCGAGGTGACATCAGTAAAATCATAGTTTATTCAAGGGAGGAGACATCATTGATATCTAAGTTTATTCAAGCGAGGTGACATCATTTAAAATCTTAGTTTATTCAAGGGAGGAGACATCATTGAATCATTAAAATATTAAACGACCACACTGAAACTCTGTTAAAAAAAAAAAACAATAAACAATCATTCACAGATGTGAGCATTAAGGTGTTTCATAGGGTTTACTATAGTGCACTGAGATTGAACCATAAGAACCAAAATTATTTTACCGAACTCAAATAGGCGACACAGTACGAGTCATTGTGCTCAGAATACAAGATGTGTCTTCCTGCGTAAAGATTATTTTTCGAAAACTTCGTAAACGCCAAAGAAAGAACCCAAAAATCCATTTGAAATTTAGAATTTATACGACTATGTAAATTACTCAGCAGAGGGCAACGTTTAACTCGCGCGAAACACATAAAACTACTTTGTGGAACAACAATAGCTGACAAGTTATATTATGGCTACTATTACTCATATTACAGGGAACACATTTTAAGGACCCACATGCTTGACATCCTGCTTTTGTTTTCCTCAACCATGCAACGCGTCATGTTTCTTTTCCAAAGGAACCATTCTGTAGATTACTTGACTGTTTTAACAAAAATAGTAATTGTCACAATGGATATGCTTATGACATTATAGGACTAATTTTCTTGTTTTCTCCAAAAGCATTTTTTTTTATCAATAAATATTTGGCATAATGTCATTTATAAAATATCATACCCAGCCTTGCGGTACCTCAACCTCATGAAGTCTTGCCAGCAGTTTTAACCTCGACTTTAATTTTTCTCTTACAATGCTAAAAATACAATAAATTTTCTCATTTGAGTGAACTAGAACTGACTCTACAGAAACTTGAGCTTTCATAACTCCTAAAAGATCAACTCAAAGCCCCGACTTGATTTTTAATGAGCATTTTTCTCAAGAAATAGGGACTTTTTTTTAAATTAATTTGAAGACTCAAAATTAAAATTTTTAAATTTCACAAGATCTAAGTATAAAATAACTACAGAAAATTGATTTGGTATATCGGAGACGATCTCCATCCTCAGCAAGTAGTCCGTAAAATGTTATAAAGGGAACTGGAGAAATTCAGTAATAAAGTTTTTAGTTCGTGGTACTTGAGTGTGACTGATACAGTGTAAGTTTTTCCTTCTATAGGATTGATACTGTTTTAGTTTTTCTTTTTAGGTATGGTGACAGCTGATTTGACGCACCTCAACAAAACCACCAATCCTTGTGATCTGAGGGACGGCACAGCTCTGGACACGGCCACTCCCGGATAAGTTTGCTTTCCTTAGTTTTGTAGGGTCCCCAGCCGCAAAATCTGCCGCGGTCTCGCTGTGTAGGGAACGGAACGCTGCCGTTGTGGCTCTCCATTTTGCAGTGGAAGGCGTCGTGCTGCAGCACCGACTCCTGGGGACAACGAGGGTAGGAACCAGGTGTATACCTCACTTGGTAAATAGTCCAGACATTTTTCTTAGTTCATTGTTTGCTTTCACTCCTACTACTATAATAATAACAATCATCATTTTTAGATTGTTTTCAAACTAAAATATACAGAATGTTGTCTGAACATCAGGATGAGGAGTGAACTCACTCGTAGTTAAGACTTTCATAAAATAGGAAAACAAAGAATAATGTGTTTTAGAGTTCGTGCTGAAATTTGACCTTATGACTTTTTTGGGTAGTAAAAAATTGCTCAACAGACTTTCACGCATACTGACATTTAGTTTTTCGTCGGAAGAGGATCAAATGAACACGAATGCTATTATGTACAATTTCTTTTCAAAAAATCAACACAGTATTTACTTCATTCGTAATAGTTACTGCATTTTTTTCCATATCTGTAAACGCTATTCCTTAGCTTAGTGTTATAACTCTGTGTTGCAACGTCAGGAGTTGTCTTTAACTGACAAGTTCAAAATGCTAGTAATAGCGCAGGACTGGTGGAGAAAACTGGAGATATCTTTCCTCTTTTGCTTTGTCTACTCTCTTACACGAATGACTTCGTGTTTCAACGCTTTGGATTGTCTTTCCCTGGCACGCCTGAAGTTCTTGTACTAGTGTTGAACTAGTTGGGAAAACTGGAGATACCGTTCCTCCATTGCAATGTCTGCTTTCTTATGGCAGAGAAAATGACACAGCAGACCTGCTGTACCATGGTGTGTAACTACTATAGACATGAAGCTACGTGGGCCATTATTTGCAACTCCTACAATCAGTCTGCATGCAATCCCGTGTGTTTCTTTCAGCCTTGGAATTCTACGCTCATCAGAAACAGACCATTCAACTTTGTTTAAGATCATAGTAAATTTAGGTAACATTCCACAAATTGTTATTCTAAGAGTTATAATCTAGTCGCAAGGCCTGCAGTAAAAACCTGCAAGTTGCAACTCCCGTTGCACCAAATGAAAATTACTGTAACATCAGCAACAGCCAGACCAGGAATTACGTTCGCCTTAATCTGAGCTGTTCATTAAGAAAGTGACGCGTGTGACTGAGTGTCGTAAGTGGACTACAATATGAACCAACTCGCCGAGGTCGATCAGACTGATGGCAGTATAAGGCTGTTAGCATAAATTCTACGATCATTTATAGAGCTGTCTGTTGTCCTGAAGATAAGGTTAGACATAGTGTCGAAGTAGTCAATGCATGGCTGCTGCTCTGAATTTAATGCATCGACGTACTTGGAGAGCTTCGCTCTTGGCAAATCGCTTTGTCCCTCAAGGAGGTGAAGATTTATGATTGTGACCTTTTGACTTACACGAAGAGCTGTACATCCTCCATTTTGGGATATTTTAGATTTATGTACTCTCTGCAAGAGCTGTGTGTTAGTTATTCAATGGTATTGCTTCATAAAAGAATTGGGAGCACAAACATTCACCAACCTCGGTCATATGAAAGGATATTCTCAAAAAAGTCACACAGACACACAGAGAGAATAAGGATTTCTCAAATACGCCAAAAAAAATGTTAAATTTGCATTTACCCTTTGCAAAAAATATTATCATTCCAACATAAGGATAAATCTGAATTAAATCTAGCGTATCTGGCTAGAAATCTTTGTCATCATTACCAACTCTTTGCCAAACTTCTAGCTTACTAAAGTTTGGAAGCATAAGTAAACTTACTCTGATGAGTGGCCATATATAAGTTTCTAGAGCACTTTCAAAGGAGGACAAATTTAGCCGAAGTTCGTCCAAAACTCTACGGCGCGCGACTGCCAAGGTTCGCTTTGTGTCGCTCCGCACCGCCCACAGCCCTGCGGACGAATTGCTCTGAGTAAACCTTGCACACGTTTGATGGTGTTCAGTGTGGTAAAAACGTACTGTGCCTAGTGAAAATGCAATCGATCTAATCAATCCTTATACAATAAAACACCAGGAGTCTTCATACATAAATTAACAACTCAATGACATATAATAAAACGCCAGGTGTCTCCTTACATTTGTAAATAAATTAAATACATTTTTTAAGGTACGTTTTTTTTCCTATGTTTTTACAATGGGAAGCTTATTCAACACAATAAATTAGTTAGTCCGTCTCTCTTTCACGCTCTTGAAGGATGGGCAATGACCGAATCTATGATCCGAGTTTCACGAATGCACAAGTACAAGAATATTTTGGTCACGGGTACTGTTCGGATGAATTTAATTTCTTTGTTATTCACATCTTGAGACTTGTTTAAAGGAAACTACCAAACCCCATCATTTTCGACGGGTCGTGTACGCTAGTATATTTAAATGCAATTTCACATCTTTATAATTCGGCTCGTTCCTCCGTTAGTTAGTTACTTAGTACGACCGTGACGCTTGATAACTCAATGATAATGGTAATAGTAATACTACGGCACTGTTAAATTAGTTGTAAATATTTTTAGAAGAGAATTCAAGCTACAACGGCCAAAAATCCATTTACATTTCGCGTCATTTATGGCTTGCGCGAATGACTGTAGCACAGATACACTTAGACTATATATTTCCGCTCGATTCAATCACTTCTTCATTCAGCGGTCAACTGTCAGGACTAAAGCCCTTCAACGACTGTGAATTCATATCTTCCTTTTGGTGAGATGAACAATAGCATCACTTTGAGAACGCTTTTGCATTGCTGTAGTTTCAACTTGAAATCTATTATATTAAATCGAATTGTAAGGAATACTTGTACGGTGTAATTTTTACATTCATAACATTTTATTGACAAAACCATTACTGAAGCATGATTTTTGACTGCAATATTTTTGGAGATAAAAAAAATTGGGTTTAATTGCAATATTATTGGCTGTGGAATTTCCCAGGGCACTTCTTCTAGTTTTTACTGAGTCATTGAACAGAATGGGAAGTAATTAATCAACATAATAGCATTTTAAATGCTTTTGCAATGAACAAATTTGAATTGAAATTTTCAAGGAGCTTTTGAATCTAGTAGAACTTTTCAATGGATACATTGGAATGAACAAAGAATTATTTAGACCATTATTTGCTGGAATTGCATTAAGTCTATGAATAGAATATTGTGAAAATTGAGCAAATTTAGCAATTGCTCCTCAAGGAAATACGGCATTCGACTATTGTTCATGAAGTGTTAAAACATCTGAGGATTCTCACATCTATTCTCAAACTTGTTGCTCATTGCAAATGATTTTAATGAACAAAATATTTATAAAGTGTTCCCTGAATTTTATGAGAAACACCTTGATCGCTCTTTGTCCGGAATGAATATTTTGCTTCTTCAAGGCAGATCATAAAATGGTACCGACTATTACTACATAGTTCATTAGTTAATATTAGTCCCCGGTGATGTATAGACTTGAGATCGGTGCTCTTTCAATGTACATGACCATCAAAAACTGTTCGAAAGTAAACGCTCATAACGTGAAAAGCAGTTGATGTAGAGAGAGCAAACATAAATCCCATAAAAGGCGATATTCTCCAGTTTTATTTGGTGCAAGTAAGACGGCGCAACTGTACACACATCCTTGCATACAATAGATTGGTTGCAAAATTGCTGCGACGACCAGAATATTTAGCACCGAATCGATTTTCCGGGCCAGCTAGGTCCCTGACCTTTCATCTTTAAATTTTTTCGATGGGGACATCTTGAGAAGAAGGTATTTAAATTGAAACTGAACACTATTGAAGACCAAAAGCGAGTGGTCCGTGAAGTTATCTATCAAGATATTTTAGTTACAGTAATCGCTAATTTTGAAAAAGTATTAATCTGTGTATTAGACAAGGCGGTAGCCATTGCAAGCACTTGTTATCGACTGAATAAAGCTTGAGAATATATTTTTTTATTTGTTTTTTTCTTTACATTCATATACCAATCATTTTTTATGCTATAAGCGTTTCCTTTTAACCATTTATTTGTGGGTCACCCTGTAGTAAGGCAGTCTTTCGCAAGGTAAACGCCAAACATTTTAATGAAGGCATATTTTAGCCTGGTCCCCAAATGCACTAGGAGGATTACAGTCATTGATCTATGCAGTTGTAGGCTCGTAATATATTTCTTCTCCAGAGATGTGCTAGACAGTCCATAGTATTCGTTGATATTCGTAATGTAAATACTAATAGCTAGCATGATGATAAATGGAAAACAGTGTATAACTCTAGAATATACATGGAAGCGGTGGCGTTTACTGCTAAAATTAATTTCAACATGTGAATAACACGAAGTGAAACATTTTCATTCACGTCGTTTCAAGAACATTTATTTTCTTCGTATTCAGATGCGTGAACAACAACATCCTGTCGGCAAGTCTCAGTGACTCATGGCAATCAATGAATCCTGAAAAGATCAGATGAAAAGTTTTTATTTAGTATTTTAAAATTTGAATCAGAACTCGCCTGCCTGAGAGTTAGCTAGCACTTCAAAGAAACTCTCCTCGTGATTCTCTTTTTCTTCGACACAATTCAGCCCGGCGTAAAATACAGCGTGAGAAATGATGAACTGACTGGAAGACGGTCCTCTAAAAGTTCCTTTGACACCTCGTTGCTTTTTACGAGCGAATGCAGTTTCTCAAAACCTTGCACGACATCTTTTGCGACAGGTTGCCATTGGGCCTGGTAGTGCGATTGCTTTTTAGGTCTCCCTCTCTTCACTGAATAGAGCAATATCAAAATCTCAGCTCAATATCGAAGGCGCGTGAACCCACCTGTCATGCGCTCGAGAACCAGAAGTCGATATTTATTACATTAACCGCTCAATAGTATCGATTGGTTTGCCTGCTTGCAGCCGTAAAAATATGAAGATTTTTTGAAGTTTGAGACCAATATAGATGATTGTTCCATATTGTTAGGCCAAGGAAGGATGTGTGGATTTCTGTGGAAATTATTATAGGTTTGATTTTTTTGCTGAATCTAATACTCATGACGAATAGAAAAACCTTCCTAGTTACAACTTGTTGATATTTGTGTATTTATGCCTTACTTATTAATTTTCTTATTAACAAGCACTTAATGCAAGTATGCCCAAAATGGGAGGTAAAACTTTCTCTCATCACGGAAGGATGTAAATTGCTAGCAAACACATGCTGTAATTGCGCTCGTCGATTAACGACGATGTTCAGTTTGCCTATTATAAATGATATTGGAAGAATATCGACTAAATTTTGGTTGAACTTCCAAGTGAGTAATGCCCACTGTATTTCTAAGTAAGTATATTTTCAATCATTAGTGAAATCGGGTAAGTAAAATTCATGAAGCTTGCTCTAATTTTACAGTCACAGTTTGGGATGTTTCAGTGTATTAAACAGTACGCTATAATAAAGGGAAGCAAGACATGATTGCGCGTTTCGAGAAATATTGCGTATGTCAATGTTATATGGCTATGTTATTTTCGAGTTATTGCCCAATCGCGATAAAAATCGATGCTCCTACACAAAAACATGAATTTAGAATTCTTTTTTGGCCTAATGTCTTCCCTAAATATTGCGTTCTTAACAGTATTGCCATCGTTTTGTCATTAATATAATTTAATGAAGAGTTACTTTGTGTATAATATTGCTCCAGAGAACTGTGTAATACGAGGCATTGAAAACACCATAGTACTTGAAGTAAAAGTGCTGAAAACACTTGGCTACAAGCTATTTTACCAAGAAACATTTAAAGAGACTATTTCACAAAAACATATCAAACTTAATATATTTTATTTTTAGAATCAATTGGTTGGATGAATATTGGAAGATAGATTTCATAACTACGTCAAGATAATATTTTTACCTTGAAGGCAAGCAACGCACTTGTATTTAGAGAGTAAAAATTCTTCCCATGGAACTTCGTTGCCAAATTCTTGTTTGCAACAGAATTATATCAACCACCGCTCTGAATTTGGACAAGCAAATTGTTGCAGCCAGGCTTTAGATTCCCGTTTGATGTAAGCCAACATTTTAGGATCATGAATGGTATTGCAGGGAAAATAAATAATGACATGAAAAAGCTACTGTGTGTGAAAAAGAGGTTCATTATAAAATATGAATGATATTCTTAGAGAAATGGTGACATCTAACCGACCTACGGTGCTGGTTGTGTTCTAGAATTCATTGGATGTAAAAGAGAAAAATATTCTCAACATTCCGCTATCTGAAAGTAAATTTTTATTCGATGTTTTTTAAGCAAGTACAACAGCAGGAGAAACTACATTAGCTAAATGACAACGCATGAAGCACCATGAAGGCCCAGGTTTTTATAATGATCTCTCACTGAGTGAATTGAGGTAAAATATAATTATTCGCACATTCAGTGGCCATAAAGCGGTAAACAAAGTCTCAACTCAAAAAAATTGATTGCATTTCTTCAAACATTATTGGCGGGACTCTAATTAGCCCGACTGAACCAAGTACTCCACTAAAACCACGAAGACAAAGCGATACATGCTAGTAGTTTCCAACGGCTTCTGAAAAGATGAAATCGAAAGTGCTGTGCAGCGGCGAACTACGCGCGTGTGAGCGCGTTTACAGAGACTGGATCTGTGATGTTCATTGAGGATTTGCTCGAATAAAACATCACTCAATTAACCGCCGGCCATCACAGCACGTTTTGATATGAGTGATCAAAGGGTGCTGAAGAATTTACAATCCGAGCTTCACTGAAACAGCCAGTAAGGATGGTCGAAAATTCTGTAGTCGTGGTGACTGGTTTCAAAATTTTAGTCTTTTTATGCTATGCACATAAACGTGTTGGTATTTGAATGATTCGCGTAGTGAAATGTAGCTATCTTAGGGAGTATAATGCACGTACTATTGACTGGTGACTGCTTGAATAGTTCAAGTTTACGGTGTGCAGAAAAGTTCTGGTCCTTGCTGTGATACGAGTCCTAAGAACAGACAACTTCTATTCTCACCTACATTTATGCGTTATCATACTTACATGTCATCACACTTGCATGGAGCTGCGAAAAATCTAAGTATACATAAGAATCCCAAATGCACGCACTAATGCACAATTACTTATACATGTTGTCGCGCTCGCTTCGAGTACATGGAATGACTCACCTTTTCATTAAATTCTACGATGCACTATAGCGTTGGAAAGACACATTTACGTTCTCAATTTTTTGCACTTTCGATTTGACACAAAGGGTTCCTAATGTTTTATAAGTATCAAGAATAACCTTTACGATTGTTTATAAGACTAACACAGGAATACTTTTCCTTTAATTTGAGCATAACCTGTAACTTTCCATGAGAAAATGGGGTGTTGCAACCTAAACATGAAGGACCCTGCAGAAAATAATTGGAAATTCTAAAAGTTAAAAACGCAGTGCAGCTTCAGAGAGCGCTTGGAGCTCAGTTGCTATTGAAGGGGCTAAGTGTTTTAGAGAGCTTATTAAAATACCAGGTCTTGCTAGGAGAGGTAAAGTTTAAGAACGAATGCTTGTGCACTGAAAATTACTGTACATGAAATTTGCTCTAAGGACCCTCAGTGAAGTTCCATTTTTCACTCAATTTTATTTTCTCATGCCTCAAAAAGTAAAATAGTGTTTAAGAATTTGTAGTTTCAGTATTTTTGAATATTTGATCGCTTTCATTTTTATTTGAGTTGCTGTCTGGGGTTGAAGTGAACTAACTGTCTCTGCAGGAGTTTTGGTCAGTAAATCACTCTTTCATTGCTGTATGGAAGTTCATCATTGTCACTTATTATAGTCGTTGCCATGGAATAGGATTTCTAGATACATTGCCGGAAACTGAAATTCTGGCTTGTGAAAGAATTAAGCTCATTTTAATGAAACATAGAAATTTGTCAGAGTACTCCTTTGTCACTCGCAGGCGAGGTATTATCATTTAAAATCATAATTTTGCATTGGCCTATCAATGATAAAGTTTCAAATGCGTTTTGAATTAGGCAGTTTTGTCACAGTTAATTTGTTCGAATAAAAAATAATTACTTGCACCATATTCGCGTGAGCCAGAAAATAAAGACAAACTATTCTTTTTCGATTTGTTTCACAAAAAAATAAAATGATATCAACACTGATTAACTCTTTTTGCGCGTAAACTCATGAATTCTACGAAACACTGCATCATAAATTCCGTGGCATTCCTACACGAATAAATTTCGACCCTAATTTTGCGAGAGCGAAAACAATTTTTCTAAATGTAAGATTGTTTTTAAGAGGATTACAGTAATTACTCGAGCAAATAAAATATTTCTAAATCAAGATTACATCCCATTTCGAATCGAGGATTTCTTCTCATCCTGACCAGCTGTATGACCAGCTGTGGCTAGATTTAATTAACCGAAGGGAAGCAACAGCAAGTCGAGCTCAGATTGTTTATTTCCGGTGCTAACCTGAGTCTTGTAAGGAATCCAAGCCTCTTAAGCGAAGCGACGGGAAATCTTTTGCGCTTATAAACTTGCTACGCTTGTGGATTAGGTACTTTGTACGTGAGATTGTGCTGGTGAACATCGAGTGAATTTTTACCTTATTGGAATGTACCATTTTTCTTATCATTTTCATGTCCATAAATTAGCTTTGTACTTCACGCAGATTTTTGAAAGTTCAGATCAAAATTATAGCAAAAAGATCACTCGTGATGAAGCACAGATTTTTATGTAAAGTGAAATTCCTAAGATCTTACAACTGCCATGTGTTATTATTACATTAAGAATGTACCTTATCAATAAACATGCGGCCTAAAGCTCGATATTCAATCTCGATGAAAAGTTATTAAATAAAAAGGCTTTTTTATCTTTATATTTTTACATTTAGCTTCAAGGTCGGATGTCTCATTCGTAGTGCAGTCGCCACTCACCCTCATCAAGCATGTATGGAAACTGAAATGCTCCAATATTCCATGGAGAATTTGACTGAAGTGTCAAGCTGTAGAAGAGCTAGCTCAGGTTGGGCCGCATTTTGTTATAGAAAAGGATTCTGTGGGACAGTATTTTGTCATGTATTTTGTTAAGGAGCATCCAAATTCATAACTTTGGATCGATTTTTTTTACCAAACAAAATTACATCATTTGATCAATTATTATTACAATATTTGTGTATTTGTTTCAGTGTTATTTGTAATTTATGACAGACAATTTTCATTCATCTACTTTTTTTATTGTTCAATTTTGAATCACACTGTTTACATTTTTTGGATTCACCTTTTCGCTGATTTAAAAGTATAAAATGCGATAAATTGAATCCAAGTTATTCGTCAATTTATAGCCACAGCATTCATGAACATTTTATTGCCGAGCTCTTAGGTTTATTAGTGGAGTTTTCGCTTATATGTGGATACTTCGCTTATTGTAGTGCTTTCAAGTTTATTAGTTCAGTACTCGCTCATATATGGCTACTTCGTTATTAAACTTAGAATTACGTCACTACTTTCTCGTTACCGTACAGAGTTATGTTTCATAATAGACATACGGAATTTGTTTACCTATTGTTCTATTATTCTCAAATTTAGAATTACGAAATTTCCCTTCTTATTTCACTATTCCCTCATGTAAAGCTACAGTACTCGCTTAACACTATTCTCAAATTTAGAACTGCGATATTTCTTATCTTGCTGTCGTATTACATTATTCTCTTTTACAAGACTTCAGTACTCCCTCATCTAAAACTACATTATTGTCAAATGAAAACTTCTACATATTTTCCTTCCTATGGTATTACATTATTCTCAATTGTAAAATGACAGTATTGATTCATCTGTTACTCCATTCTCATGATCTATTATTTCCTTATCTAGAAATGTACCACTACGATAGTTCCCTTCTTACTTTCATTTTACATTATTTTCTTTGAAACACTACAATACTCGCTTATTTAGCATCACATCATTCTCTGTGACAACACCGCAGTACTCGCTCATTTAGCATCATTCTCTGTGACAACACCGCAGTACTCGCTCATTTAGCATCATTCTCTGTGACAACACCGCAGTACTCGCTCATTTAGCATCATTCTCTGTGACAACACCGCAGAACTCGCTCATTCAGCATCATTCTCAGTAACAACACCGCAGTACTCGCTCATTTAGCATGATTCTCTGTGACAACACCGCAGAACTCGCTCATTAGCATCATTCTGTGTGACAACACCACAATACTCGCTCATTTGTCCCCACATCCTTCACAAATGCGAAGGCCGCACAATCACCAGGGACCACGAGGGCCTTGTGAGCAGGGTAGTCTCGCATCACGTGTGCCGCTTTGCCTGACTGCCGCCACTGCTCCACCGCGCTCTTCTCACGGTCTAAGATGTTGCTGGCAAATTAAAGATGTCTCGTTATTTTCAATAAATGGGAATTTAGTAATGATGTTGTGCGAAATTAGTGATAGTGTTTTGCAAATTTAGTAATATTGTTATGGCGAATTTGGCGATATTGTTTTGTAAATTTAGGAATTATTTTGTGTGAAGTTAGTAATAATGTTTCGCAAATTTAGTGATAATGTGAAGTTTAATAATGATGGCTTCCAAATTTAGTATTAATGTTATGCGAATGTATTGAGTGTTTTGAAAATTTATCAATGTAATGAGGATTTAATAATTATGTTTTGGAATTCAAAAATAAAGTCATGCGGATCCAGCGATACTGTTTTGTGAATTTTATAATGATGTTGAGAATGTGTTTAATCCGTTCAACAACTAACTGGTAGCGAACAAACATAGGAAAATTCGTCTCATATACCTGGATAAATCCTAGTGATAAATTTTTTAACTATCAGTTAGGCATAATGTTCGTCATACTCCAAAGTTTGGTTACCTTAAGGAATTTTCCGCATATTTTCTACTCACAATTTATGCCGTAGGGAACAAATTGAGAAAATCTTAAATAAGAGAAATTTCGATGGGTTTACACGCGATATTATCCAGATGCTTCACACTTACTCTCAAAATGATTCCTGGAAAATGACTGGAATTATTGAAAATATTATTGCATCATAGAGGAATCACTTATTTCGTCTCCTGGACTAATACGGAGAAGATTCTCAAAACTACTTCAATTGCATGTGCGAATATTTTGCATTTTTACAGCCAATCAACAACAGCCGTTAAGAAAGTACATGTACAAGCTGGCATGAAAAGGATACTGGCTTCGCAGATCAGAAATATTCAACTTTTTACCATTACTGAACTTTACTTTTTACCACCACGATGTACCTTTCAGAGTATACAAATGGTGTTCATAAAGCATTCTATTGCTGAAATAATGATCGAAAACAAATTCAAGAAGGAAATTGGAACACAGGCACACACGGCATGAAATCGGATCTAACATTCTCATGTGCTCCTTTCTTTTCATTTCACACAAGTAATTTAATTTAACGACTCTGAACAAAAACTGAATTGACAATTTTCATATTTCATTAAATTCTACGACGGATCCCAATCTCAGTGGATCTTTGCAAAGAAAATTTTAATACTAAGGTCTTTCCAACACCGTGACCCACATACGTAGGTCGCCCTCATGCTTTAAGATAAGAAAGAAGCATTTTTTTTGTCACTTCGTGACGCTAAAACTTCCCGTTTTGAAGTCCTGCAGGCAAATTTTAAAGCAATCGTGCCGAAGTTAACCCTGTCAACGTTCATGGCACAAAGGCTTTACATAGTGGAAGTTTAAAAGAGAATTGATTGTTCGTCACAGAGAGCAATGACACTGCTTCACTTTCTTTCAGTAGTTAAACTGATATTTTTACTAATAACTATGCTTGAATATAAATGATGGTGTCATGTATTTAACAACGTAAATAACGTATAATGGATAAGTAACATAATGATGATAATCCGTATAGTTAATCCGATAATATGACAAATTATAATCCCCTTACTTCACCCGACAACATGAACTAGATTAATAAATTATTTTGCACATCATATAACAATACATTTTCTATCTAAAATGAAATAGTTTATTACATTTTCTATTTATTACCAGCTTAAAATTTGATACCCAGTTATGTTTAATAGGGCCCCCAGAGCTACATGATTTTAGATGAGAAACGAGGGAAGAGATGGGGATGATGTTCCTCGTGTAGTTAACGCGTCCCCGAGAGGACTGAGTAAATAGATTCCCCACCAAGATTTATTGGGCTCAGGGCAGCGAGGGAAGGATCCGTCGTGTGATTCATGCCTCTACAATTTTAAATCCAAATTTTATTCATTTTTAAAACAAATTGCACTTTATCTAAGCGAAAGTTAGTCGTGGGGTTATATTAATTTTTTACAACGTTGTAGTTAGTGAACGATTTTGGAACAATGTAGTTGAAGGGAATGCTTATTTCGAATTCGTGTTCTTGGGTGAGTCAAGTGTTCTCTTCTTAACTTTATTTAAAATTTTTGACACTCTTTTCCCCTGCAGTAAATATTATTTCTCCCCAATCGCCCTCAATTATTTTTTTATCCCTCAGCCTTTTGGAGAAGACTTTTCATTTAGCCGAGATAAAAGATTCTATAACGACAGATTAAACTTAACCAAAAGAATTATAATTAAAACTGAAGACTGGATTCCTCAAAAAAGTTTCGTAAAAAAAGTTGGCGTGGATTCTTTTCGCATAAAGTTTCGTAACAATAGTCTTCCGTAATTTGTTTTCTGACATTTTCGATGCGTTTTTACATTTTGGGAGGATTAAGAGTTGCATTTTCTCAAGTTTCAACCTAAAAACCCCACTGTTTTTGCTCGCTATTTTAAAGTGAAGAGCTTCCAGGGGCTTCCACATTTCATAAAGGCCGCAAATTGATGGGATGACTATAAAACTAGCAGTGAGAATGGTGGAAAGAAGTTAAGCATTCATTTGTCCGGATTATCTTTAGCATAGGTAGAGCCACGCGGACGCTATCTTTTCAGAATAAATTGAAGTAATTGAAACCTTTTCAGAGGAGAGGCTATTCTCGAGAAATGCATCTCGTACGAACCTCAACTGATACGAATACATACAATGTGTAATTATTTTACTAACTAGCGTCACGGGACTTGGAGACAACCCGAAATGAACCACTCGTTTCTGGTGCTATTTTCTGGAACGTCGCTGGATTCAAGTTAAGATTAAATGGGAATCACTGGGTCTTATTTTTATCCGTTCTAATTGAGCTTTGAATAAGATGGTGTGTAATTTTGCAAATGATAGTGGCATTGGTGGTTGTTTGTTGTTAGGTTCCATCATAGGCACTGGTTTGAAAGATTTGTAAGAAAAGATTTCTATTCATCAACAGTGTCCAGGTTAAGATTATTCGTTAACTTTTCTTTATATGATGTAATATATAATTTGTGCATTGATGAATCAATATGACGATGCAATTAATGTAAGATGAAAATGTGTGTTGATTCGTCTGTAGCAACGTTTCTAGCTGTGAAATCACTTTAGAAGATTCACGACAGTTTTGAAGAATTTTTCTAAAATATTTATTAAGAAACGTACGACACGAAGCACATTAACAATGTTTCAAACCTCTATTTGATACCCTGATAAAAAACTGGAGAAGCAAAAGTTGTACAAACAACTTCGCATTTTTCCTGACAAGAAAAATTAATCTTGAAATGAACTAACCTCAGCATATGCCAGGAATTGCATACTACCCCTCAGAATCTCACCTGTAAATTTTAGAAACGATTTTAAATGAGCTGAAGAATAAAAATGTAAAAATGAACTGCAAGAAAATGAACGGAATTAATAATCTCTATAAAGCACATACCACTCCTCAAAATCTAAACACTAAATTTTCAAACGTTTCCAAAGTGAGCGAAATTCAGTTACGGTAATATCCCTTTAGAATTACCGAAAAGCTAGACAATCGTTTAGAAGGTGAGACTCACTTCTCGAGATGTCGGTCAAAGAAAACATCCACGTCAGGATCACCGAGGGACGCTAAGGACCAGCTTAAGGGTGGGGTGCCATCTGCAACGTTAAAAATACAACGTTTTCGAAAGAAAATCTCTTTTTTTAGCCTTGCTATGGGTACAGCTGTAAGTAAACTTTTGAGCTAACTTCATGAGATGCATTGTCGAAACAAAGAAAGTTGAATTTGCTCGCTAGATGGCGCTAAA
The DNA here is from genome assembly GCA_014220935.1 of Platorchestia sp. MABIK. Lineage (NCBI taxonomy): Eukaryota > Metazoa > Arthropoda > Malacostraca > Amphipoda > Talitridae > Platorchestia > Platorchestia sp. MABIK. The sequence continues at coordinate 21,564 of JACJUY010006972.1, forward strand.
TTCGTGAAAACATTATTTATCTAACGAAACTTGTATTTTCAAAACGTTGTTCAATCAGGGTTTTTGCCATGTAAAATAAAAATTTCCTCTTTGTTTTTTAGGGAAATCTATACGATACAGAAACGCATTTGCAACTTTGACCGAAAACTGCTCTAGTTCAGTTTTCGTGGACCAATGAAAATTTACATCTTTATTTACAAGACGTCATCTGCATTATCTTTGCTCTGAGTACATTAACAAACACTTGTGATTAATGCTATGTAGCTATAGCGTGAAGTTAGGTCAAAGCATGCGTATGTCGTCCCAACTATCTGGAGCATCCGTCACATTAATCCGTCTCTGCGTTACTTTTTTAACTACTTGTAAACTTTTTCTTATTGATAACACCTATTTGGCTATTCGAGTAGCATGAACATATTGAGTCGATAAAATCGCTGAATTTAACCCTTATCAGGCTTCAAAGTTATTGCCAGTAAGCCGCTAGAGATTTCCATCATCTCTCACTTTGGATAGCGCGTTGTGTTTCCAAAAAGATTCGCATCACAGAAGATTTTAACTTCTTCCCTTGGTAAAACTTCAATAGCTTTGATACCATACCATGAGCTTGACAACTCTCCAATACTCTCAATCATTCTTCAACGGTTTGAAAGACTTTTTCTTAACGTCGACAACTCTCCGATGATCTCAACAACTTCGCCATGATCTCGACTATTTTTCATTCATTTTGACTCATTGTGAATTAATTACTTCAACCACTCTCCAGTGACCTAGTCCAATTCTGCTTACGCGGTAAACACCTTTTTGCGTTTTTGTTACGCGTTATACATTTTTGTTAATTCTGTGCATTCAGTGTAACCTGGCAGCTTCTGAAAAGTATCTGGTGAAGCCTTGTACGAGTACCATACTAGTGTGCCATGGAAGAATTAGCCTTTTATTCACGCCTACTATCGGAGGGAGGCCCCAATTTGTGTGTTTTCACGCAACTGATCTTTGAAAGTCACATTTTGACGTTGATGAAAATTTACAGTAGACCATCTCTCATTTGACGGCAATAAGAGGCATTGGTTGTGACCGTCGTTGTTTCCACCGACATTTGCTGTGCAGCCTTTGTTTGCTCATAAAATTCTCTATTTTCTTCCATTGGTTGAGGCTTCTCCTCATCATTTTTTGTTGTTTTTTGTTCAGCGTGCGATCAGTTTGTAATGTCCATGAGAAGATGTTTCATAAAATTTGCATTCATAGACTTTTCAAAAGTATTTGACTTCGCTAAATCATCCTATAATTTATTTCTATTTTTTTTACAAAATTTTCAGTCTAGAGTTCCAATGTTTTTCTTACAAATGAAAACTGCCCCAATTTTTTAAACATATAAATTTCATTGTTAATTTGTGAATCCAATTATGTCGTGTGGAAGAGTTCAGCCTACTGTAACGAACTAAAAGTTCTAGTTACTGAACTAACATTGATAGCGAACTATAAATTTCTGAATAAGTAATGAAGCGTTTGAATTTCAGGTGAATTTCTCTCAAAATAATTTGACACACTTTAAAGCCCTCGGTCCCAACCTGTTGTCAAAGTGAGTATCATCATGAATGCAAGACAGAAAACCATAAGTACACTGTCACTGACAAAATATTTTAGATAACTGTCAGTGGTCCAGAAACAATATTTATTTACCTATCCAAACAGCTATCGAAATATTCCTAGAATGTTTGAAATTGTCACACTTTTTTGAAAAGTTCAGATAAATACGTTTATTACAACATACTTCACCAACTCACTTGACCGGTCTTAGTGTTGTGGATCATTGTTATACATGGACATTTTTAAGTTGGCTGATTTTCATTTCACATGCATGAACATTTCCAAATTAAAGCGACATTAAAGTATGTAAAGAGATTAGTTATGGTCTCATGTTAAATTCTTGTTGAAGCTTTCATACAATACGAACAAATTCGGATCGGTCACTCAGTTTAAAGCCGAGCTTTGAAATGATTTCGATTTGATAAGGAAGTGATGGGAAATTAAATCATGCAGTGATGACGAGGTTCTCATCAGAGGGAACGAGTCTGTGAGCTTAGAATTAATTTTTTTGCACTATAAAGAGACTGATTGATTAGATGACTCTATAGTAGAGCGGTCAATGTGATGGCAACATATCCTCGGTAGCGAGAGAACTAGAGCGATGATCCAGTTCCGAGTAATGTTCTTTTTCCGAAAAATGATTCTGTCAATACGCTATTTCTCTAGAAGAACAACTCTCCATACGTTTTGTTACAAATAATTCTAGACATACAAAATTGACCCCATAATTATTCATGAAAGATTCTTTACAAGTAGACCAATGTGTTGTTGCAATTTTTAATAGACCGATGTATGCTTCACTTTTACCCAAGCCTCACAGAATAAATCTGAGCTTGGGCCCCGCTGCGAGGCTTTTATGTTGCTGGAGAATTGAAGTAAGCTGCGTCCCCTGCCCTCTCTCAGCTAATTCTTTGAAGACTACGGCGGGAGTTGCGTCGTTATGCGAGGTTTTGCACAGCCCACGTGCGGTAAAGTTGCATTATAAATTCTTCTATATTCAGGTCAGTCTTTCTCTATTAAATACTTTTTCAATTTATAATACGTAGAAATTTCGTCGCTATTACTGTCGCTATTGCGTTGAAATAATCCTAATTTGCCGTTGCGACGCATGATTTCGTTTTTTCTCGCTGCATTAAATTTAAGTCATTTTGATTGCAGTTCAGAGATGGAATTTCACTGCAGTTGTTCTTCATAAAATCAGAATCCTTTTATTTTGCTAGTGAAATAAATGAAATTTTCAATATTGTTACCCAAAAGTCAAACAAATAACTTTAATTTGACGCAAATTTTATTTAATAGCAGATTTTAGTTTATAGCTTTCTTGCTTATAGTTTGATAGATAGTCATTTCAAATAGGCTAACGAGACTTCGTGAAATTAAATTGTAGACAAACTATATTGTTGTTTAGCAATATTTGAAAAAGCATACTTCCATTTTGCTGAAAATTTGTAGTTGTATAATTAAAACGACTAACGAAGGGGAAAGTATGTAATTTTAAAGTATTAAAGTTCCATATTTTGATGAGAGAATGATACAGGCAGGCAACACTTACATTCATAATTATTTCTTGCATATGGTTAAAGTCACAGGGCTTCGATTTCATGGTTTTGAAAGCTCCCAAATATGGGTATACAAGACATTCATCAATATTGCTTACTTAATACTAAAAAATTCGTATTTGAGCGTAAAAGACAATCATCAATAATGCGTTCTCGATTTAATGTAACTAAAAAATCCAAATGTTAGTGCCCAAGGCATTCATTAATGAAGCGTAAATAAATTAGAAATGATTGTGCTAGATTTTTCCTTAAATTTACACCTCTGGCAAAATAAACTATATATTTTTTAGCTTCTGTTTTTTCAGCATCTGAGCTTATAAGTATGGTGCTCTTTCAGGCACTAGACGATTTCCGCTGGGGTGCTCCAATACGTTCTCCAGATGGTGAAGAAAGGTGTGCAGCTTCATATTTGTAGATGTGCTCAGGTAACGCAAAATACACTGCTATTTTTAGGTGTACCGTTTAATGCTGAAATCCAGAGGAGAAAATACCTATGAGGATGTAGATTATCTGTATTTCAAAAATATTAATTCAGATAACTGGGAAAAATAAAAGTATAGCTAAACAGAACGCAACAGAGAATAGATAACGACAACATGACAAATAATAAATCAGACACAACAGATAATGAATTTTACTCATTTCAGTAGTAACGCTATGGACGGACACAAAAGCTCTGCTGCTGTTTCATTGTTGTCGAAACCGTAGTGAGGGTCGTAGTGAGGGTCGTAGTGAGGGTCGTAGTGAGGGTCGTAGTGAGGGTCGTAGTGAGGGTCGTAGTGAGGGTCGTAAATTAAAGTTCACTCGCCTGCAGTTTTTGTATTGAACGAGCACTTCTGAATTTTTACTAAAGTTTTAAGAACGAGGAATTCCGTGGTAGATTCAAAGATTTTAAAGAAATAATAAGTTGTTACATCGGATTTCGTGATGCTCAGAGTGCAAAATTTCTCTCTCCGTGTGCATCAACATAGACTACAGCACTATGCAAGGGCTAGTTGAGGAAAATGAACTATTTCTTTTTAGCACACGTGACGAAGGTTGTTGTCTTCTCAAACGAGTCAAACTTATTCAGAAAAAATGAGCTTCAAAGATTTTTCCGTTCAAACGGCTTATTAATTACACGAGAGCAGAAACCGTCATATTTTTAAGAGACTAATGAAATAATTTTGTAAGAAGAGATATTTAAAGAGGCCCCATGTCAAGTAACTGTTTCCTACTCCGCAACACTCACAAAGTATGGGGATGTGGGCGACGTCACAGAGGTCGATTCTGAATCCTCGCCCGAAAGCATTGCACAAAAAATCCCGACCAACTTCGTCGTCTGCAGAAATGTTGTGGTAGAGCCGCAGTGTACAGCCATGGCACGATGCTTCTATCTGTGGGAGGGAAAATGAAAAAGTGTCACTCACTCATGGTACTAAATATTTCAAAGCTGGGAAAATGCAATTAAAATTAGTCATTTTTTTGAAAGACGCAAAAAATTGAAAAAAAGTTTCGAAGACCGGCTCCACCCAAATCGTCAGGAAGAACTGATGGTTTTATTTTTACGTAGTTTTGATCATACTTTGCATTCTACAGAATTTAAAATGGTGCAGGTTTACTATACGTTTTTGATTTCTCATTTCTTTGAATAAGATGACTAATTTCATCAGCCTTTTCTTCGCCTGTAACTTTTTGGTGCGTCCGTGGTATAAGCAAAGTGTACATTTGTTAAGTCACTGGTATTTCTATGACATTCAAGCATTATTCAATGAACTGATTACTTCAAACATGACCAAGTTTACGGCGTTAATTTTAAATTCTACGGATTGAAGCATCGACATTTAAATACACTGAGTGATAAAAAATTTCAATGCAAATTGATGAAAAAAAAATTCGGGGAAAAAATGGTGAAATATGGTGAAAAGAAAACCCTTCACTCTCAAAAAGTATTTTGTTTCTTTTCAGACTCCGACTTTTATTATAATCAATAGAGTGGACCCAGAGATTGAATTCTCAATACTTAATAAATCCTCTCTGTTGGGCATAATTAAAAAAACATCGCACCACCTGGCTGTTGTCGTCAGCAGGCTTATCGCTGATGTAACTTCCCAGCAGATATTTTTACGTGCCCTGAAATAGCTTCCGTATTTTTAATTAAAGAGCGTTCCAATGCCTAAAGGTCATGAAACATTATATACAGATTTTACGAATGAAGATAGAAAATTCGGAATAACGTTATATCAAAAGTGTCAAGCAATCGTCTGGATTACCAAGAGAGAACATCGAATGAATCAGTTAATCTGACCGATGACTCTCGTACCTTAGTTATAAATCAGAATGAACTGCAGTGAAATAATTATAATAAGTTAGTACTGTAAAGTATTGGAGAAGATAAACATTAACATAAGCCCAACTTAAAAGACGGTGCACTTCAGATCAATAGCTGGCTCACGCTCTGTGAGGCCTTAAACTGAGAACATAGGCTTTGTTTATTCCCAAGTAGGAAAGAAATATGGATCGAAAATTAAATGCAAGAACACAGAGCTACAAGAATGGATTTTACTAAGAGCACCGTCAGTCAGTCACTGTTTAAAAAAAATTCCCATTTCTTATGCAAAATCATTTCATTTAAAAACAACATGATATCTCACTACATGAACTAAGTTTTTAAAATTTAAAACGAAAAACTGTTCTTGGAAATTAAAATTGTTAAGACTACAGGAACAAATGAAACAAAAACAGCCAAAAGTGATATGGCGTCTGTGCTCTTGGCGTGACAACCCGATACACAGAAAGAAATAGTGAAGGGTATCTCCACAAAAGTTCTTATGTTCTGATTGAACTAAGGTTTCTTTTTTCAGTTACCTGTGCCTCTGGTCAAAAGTTATGCAAATGCCATTTTTTCGCCGCAGCGGAATAAGTGTTCTGTCTGCAGGTGTGGTATTGACTCTCTAATTTCGTAACATTAATATTAAAATTATAATTGAATAGATGGAGTTTGAGTTCCCCACGAGCGACTTGAAGTCAGCTTCAAAATTTTTCAAATTTTCGCATTCTTTCCCCAAGTACAGAGATATTTCTACATTGTTTCTCTTCCGGTTTTCCACCCAGCTCCTCTTCAAGAGCTGTTGCACATCCCGCTCTAGCAACTCCAAAGACCTACATAAATTTGCGTTCTCGTCTTACTCTCCTTTTAACTTTAGAGACCAAAAAAACATCATGGTCTTACTTTCTTCCAACTTGGGAGACACCAAATGCACTATTGTCTTATTCTTCCAACTCTAAAGACTCAAAATGCATTACGTTGTTGTCTAATTCTGTTCTAATTATTGAGACCCAAACTGAATTCTTTTCTTTTTCTTTTCTGTCTCCGGAGATTCAAAATGTGTTCTTGTCATACTCCTTTCCCAATTCCGTACGCCCAAAACGCTTTATTGTCGTACTCTTCTCCAACTCAGTAGCTGCAAAATGCATTATTGTCTCATTCTCACTCACTAAATGGATTATTGTCTTACTTTTTTCCAACTCCGGAGACACAAAAATATATGGTCTCAAGTCCCACTCTCATTACTCTAGATTGAAAAAAAATTGCCTCCACAACCTTCTTTCCATTTAGCTTGAAAGCCTTAGAGTGTTTTCTCGTCTCAGTTTTCATTTAAGGTCTGACCCAACGCACATTGTCCTACCGTCAACCAATTCTTGGAACACAAAAACGTTCCCTCAACTTTAAAGACTTAAAAATACAATCACGTCCAATTCTAAAAACACACTACAAACAAATGTAACTTCTCCGTTTGGGCGTTGTGCCCCTCCATAACCACTCTGTTTAAACAATTCGTTGAAATATTCATATCAGAGAAAATATATGATCAGATGCTATTTGTCGAAGTCAGACGCGCTGCAGGCCTACTTTGTGGAAGGAGTATGCGGTGAGCCGGACCCACCTCGACGCACCTGCTTATATTGCATTTACCAAGTGCTGTCAACTGTCTTTAGTTATATTTGGAATTTTTAACACCACGATTTGTTCCGAACAAATGCATTGATTCTTTTTTTCACTTATTTTGTACTAAAATACAATTGATGTACTAAAATAGTAACGTTTTCAGTTTTTTTGCCGCCACCCAGCTGCAATGCATGGACTAGTACGATGAAACATTTTATTTCTACAACTTGTGGATATTCACGTTGACTTTCCAACATTTTGACTTCTGTTCTCTTCGAGTAAATGATTTTTTGTCATTCCTACAACACGTTAATTAATTTCGGAAGCGAAAAGTTAAAAGTTAAAATTTGGCGCTAGCTGAATTCACGAATCAGATATTAGCATGAATTTTTTAGAGAATTATTCAACTGGTTCTCATTTGTGCTTCAGGTTATATACAGGGTGCAGCAGTCAATCCTTCACTTTTCAGTAAGTTGTGGCTACGGAAAAATGAAGGATTGACTGTCGCATCCTGTAGACGTGCGATCAGATCATGGCACCTGATAATGAAAATATTGACCCGCGACTGGTTATAGAAACAACCTTGATATTTACAATTTCCTTAGTGAATATTTCAATATTATATCTCCATCACAACTCAACTTAATATTAGGTATGTGGCGCAAATTTGCATTGTAAGCCATAAAATCTAAGATATCTAAATATAGTGATTGCTGAAAAGTTATGTAGCACAAAGTAAAGACTCGCCACTATTAGGCACTAGGGATAGACGTAAGTAAATTTAAAAAGCATAAGATATTTGAATAAACGTTAATTAGTAAACAGAAATAAGATTGCGATGTGTTGTCATTTTAAAGGTATCAAAAGGGAAAAATTTTGTAACGGAACTGAAATAAAAGAAATGATTTGAATACTATGGTAATTAACTTTGAAAATGCTGCCAATACATCGGTAATAAACATTATTACAATTACTAACGCAAACAATGTTTTACAAAAAATAATTAACCCGTTACATGAACGCAATATTTTTACTATTAAAAGTACTGTTAATGTTAGAATTACTAGAAGAATTAAATTGCGTCTACATCGGTATCGAAATGGATGACTAAAGGTAAAACAGAATTTATCGTTAAAGAGTTACACGCTCCTCTTTGTATAGTGACACGCCCCTCTGTATAGTGACACGCACCTCTCTGTATAGTGACACGCACCTCTCTGTATAGTGACACGTACCTCTCTGTACAGTGACACGCACCTCTCTGTATCTTTGTGCGAGGGGCTGCAGATGACGCCTAAAGTTGCCCGAGTCTGCACATTTAAATGGACTGGTTATACCTCAGAGGAACTAATTTTTTTGTCCATTTTACAAATCAATATCTCTAGATTCGAAATAAATATAAAACTAGACTTTACAAATAACTTGGCAATATGCCAAGGACTATTGTCTTGGAACAGGGGTTCTGTTCCAACAGCCAGTTTCTCTACAGATTTTTGTAAGTTATTTCCTAAGATCTTACAATATTAGAATTTAGCTAATATTGAGCTTGGCTAAATTGAGCACCAATTGTTTCTAATTATCGAGTTTTATTGTTCTAACTCCATACCATCATGCTGCCACCATCACGTTTCACGATCGGGATCGTGTTGTGGGTGTAGGTTGTTCCAACTTTTATTCAAACATGAGTAACATCAATAAAGCCACAAAGCTCTACTTTGCTTCTATCAAAGTGCAGAATTTCCCTTGAAAAAGTCATGATAGAGCTTCAAATATGCTTTTGCAACTTCAATTTTGATCTTTAATGGCGTTTTTCAGAAGTTGTTTCTGACAAGGTGATCGTCGTTCGAGTTCTTGTCTCTGCAGCTATTTACTTCTTAAACGATGATGAGGTTAGTGCGCTGGGAGAACCTAGCGCTTGTCAGCTGCTTCTTATCCATACCTGGAGATAGTCTTCGTCATTACTTGATTGATCGCACACAGACACTTGCTACAGAAACACGAAAATCTTTTTGAAGGTCATCGCTTGTCCCTAACGGATTTGTTTTAACCTAATGAAACACGTTTCATGAACTTTTTTTAAAATCTTCCAAAGTGTACTAGATCTTGGAAAATATCCGTGTTCTCAATCGTCTGACAATTGTTCTTCACAACGTTATTTTCATTAAGGGGATTTTTGAGTCCTCAAAAATATTTCAGTTACTCAATTTTGCTGTGTACGAAGAAATTATACGGTCTATCATCTTTTTTGATCGCTCCCATTGTTGTGACATCTTGTGAGGCTTTCAGGCAGGCTTCTGACGGAAAACTAACTTGAAAGTAGACTCTTGCAGTGTTTTTTTGGTAGGTTTCTGACGTAACACTTCTCCTAAAGTGTTTGGGTAACCCGTTATCACACGTAATTTAATTTTTCCAATAATTTCTAATCCAATTAGCGATCAAAACGGGCAGAAATTTGATATGTATATAACTGGTTTGATAAACTTTGAGAGTATTTAACTGACGATGTGTGTTATGAATTCCTCGTAAATTGTATTAGATAAAAAAATGTATTTTCAATGCTCAATGATGTATGTCAATGTATATTTTTGCCTTCTGATTATATTTCAGGAATTGATTTATTCATGAACTATCACTAAATCCTTTTGTTGTGCTTCCCAGATACTTATTTCTCTTCACTTTTAGTTCAGTCAAGACACACGACAGCGAGTATCGTGTTGCCAAATGCTCACGCCCACCTCTAACACGCACGTCTCCTGTTGCCAGATGCTCAGAGACCACCAAGCGCCCTGTTCACAGACACTACCACGTGCCCTGTAGACAGACACCACTCACCACCATGTGTCCTGTTAACAGACATCCCTCACCACCACGTGTCCTGTTAACATACACCACTCACCACCCCGTGTCCTGTTAACAGACATCACTCACCACTATACGTACTCTGTTAATAGACACCACTCACCACCACATGTCATATTACCAGACACCACTAACCGCCACGTACTCTATGGGTAAGAAACCACGCACCTAAATCTACTCCAGCGGCAGGAGCAGCGTACGAGTAGGCATACACGGTCTGGTTCGGACCTCTGTAGCGAGCGATGGTCGAACACAGATTTTCTGACGCGTCGTCCGTAGCGCGCACCTGCATGAAGCTGCGGGGTGTAGAGGGCGGATAGTTGTACATGATGAGTTGAGCGGACAGTGTCGCCTGACGTAGTCTCTTACTATACTGAGTAAAGGGTCACTTAACTGTAGGGTCTTATAGCAATCAATAAAAAAGGGTCAGTTGACTGTAGCGTCCAATAGTATTGAGTAAAGGGAGTCTCACTTGACTGTAGTGTCTTATAGAACTGAGTAAAGGGAGTGTCACTTGACTGTAGTGTCCTATGGCACTGAGTAAAAAAGGGTCACTTGACTGTAGTGTCTAATAGCATTGAGTAAAGGGAGTGTCAGTTGATTGTAGTGTCCTCCTATAGCATTGAGTAAAGGGAGTGTCAGTTGACTGTAGTGTCCTCCTATAGCATTGAGTAAAGGGAGTGTCACTTGACTGTAGTGTCCTCCTATAGCATTGAGTAAAGGGAGTGTCACTTGACTGTAGTGTCCTCCTATATCATTGAGTAAAGGGAGTGTCACTTGACTGTAGTGTCCTCCTATAGCATTGAAGAACGCAAGTGTCACTTGACTGTAGTGTCCTCCTATAGCATTGAGGAACGCAAGTGTCACTTGACTGTAGTGTCCTCCTATAGCATTGAGGAACGCAAGTGTCACTTGACTGTAGTGTCCTCCTATAGCATTGAGTAAATTGAGTGCCACTTAATATAATGAAGACTATAGCAATAAAATATTGAAGGACTATGTAATGCCAATGCAGTGTAACGTGGAAGAAATATTGAAACGTGAAGGAAAAAGTAGTTTTGAAACTTATACAGCTTTAATGTAGTAGAATGGAAAGATGTGGATCAGCTAATAGTATTGTATTTAAAAAATTCATCTGTTTTTTCTTAGGGCTTTTAATGCTGACGTAACAGTACAAAAACGATTCATACGGTGTGTGTTCGGAAAATTAAAGCTCGAAAAAATTTGTATCAAATGCTGTATCAGACCCTGTGATTTTCTTTGACTTGGAGCTTCACACCAATTCTTGTCTCAGAAATAGCTGAAATGTAATGAAAACGACAGGAAAAACAATTCCGTTAAATTAATGGAAAAATCTAACATCAAATGTGCCCACAAAATAATTGAAACATGTTGGCCTTTGGTTGTCATGAAGTGGTTGTAAAGTTACTTAAAAAACGCAGGATTTTCTGTGTCATCAACTCCAATCAGCTACGATTATTAGCGTACCATCGCCGCTCATAAAAAGATCATGAATTCTCAGCCGCAATATCGTCGTAAGGATTACTATCGGATGATTGATGGGAGAAGCGTCTCTTACTGAGTGATGGCATGAAAGAATTTTTTCAACGTGCTTATGCTTGTGAACGAGGTTTTAAAATTATAGTAAAGGATTTGCAAAGGCATTTGAGCTTCTATTCTGCCTTAGCAGCACAAGCACAGCAGCGTTGTGTAGGTCTATTGATGAATTGTTGATTGAGGATGAGAGTTTCTGTTCCTGTGCTCGAAATGCCTGCTGTTTGAAAATGTTATCTTCAAAACGTGCGCTTCAGGAAGTTAGGTGTTGAATTTTAATATTAGTAATTAACGGGGGCTTATGGCGACTTAATAAATTTTCGAATTTTGAGTCCATATATGCTGCATGAATTAAAGGGGCATTTGATCACGTCATTCAAGGAAAGTTAATCGAGGCATAACTATTTTTTATGATGTTAACTTGCAGTTTCACCGTACATTTAAAGAGCCATTTATAAACAGAAAGCATGACTTCCAGTTCATCGAGTATTGAATTCTAGGTAAGTGATCAGTCCGAATTCTGTGGCTATTGATATATTATAAAGGTTCTACCGAACTATTCGTACATGACACTCACAAGACGGCCGTGCAGTTAGTTTCAGTTACAGCGACAGCTCCTAGGCTCATTCCTTGCTGCTCAGAGCTCAAATTTCCTGGAGAAGAAAATTAGCAATGAATAATTTTTTCGTTTCATGTTACTGACAAGTCAATGAAATGTTGATGTCGTATTATACATTCAAAAGAAAATACTATGGGAAAGAATACTTGAATTTTTTTTTCAAAATGAAAGTCAACACACGAAGGAGTTAGAAATATAAGAAACCAAAAAACCGAGGACTGTAACGTTTGAATGAAAGCAAACGAAATAGATCTGTACAAAACTTAGTAGATCTATACGTACCTGTAGACCATTTCACTTAGACCATTAAAAAGTCAAATCGTGAAGTTAGTATGATTTTTGAAGAATATATTAACACATTGAGTTGTGACATAAAATGTACTCATCCTATGATTGGTTATTACTCCTGCATTTTTTGTTTGTTTCAGGTGCAACTATCTTTCCTCTTCAGACATTTCATCTTCATAAATTAATTTTTCTTTTCTTCGATTCAACTCATTCGATTTGTTTCTTTGTCTATTAACACCTACTTCAAAACTTAAATGCATGATCGAGCACTGGGCAGTGAAAGAATGGGTACATTCTAGGGAGAAACTCCGTCCATATATATAGGAGCGAACTTACCGCGCACTGGGAATATTTTGAATTTTATGCCCTCTTGTTTTAAAACGTAAGGAGAATTTTCACGTCCTGATTTTTTTTCATGATTGCATCAAATTTTTCTATTCATTTAAGTGTTCTGCGCTGCATGTGGGGTGAATGATAATTTGAAATGAGCATGCTGCAAGTGATGGAATTAAATTCATATTTCAGAAATGAACTTAGAATTCGTGCAGGCTTAGGATTGTTCGTTAAGCGTAACCATGCAAACTTAAGAGCGTACGATTCTGTACAAGCCGTTCACAAGACGGTATTTCAATTTTTGCATTAGCTAATGAGGCTATAATTGTGAGATAAAAGACGAGATGGCGGTATTGTAACTTTAAGACCGAAGATATAAACTTGGCGTTTTTAACTCAGCAGAAACGCTCCGCAGGAATGGTATGGCTGGCGCCGAAAAGCGAACTATGGCTTGCAAATTCCGTGGATTTGAGGAACGGAAGAGGTGCGTGCCTGCTAAATTAATTGGCCCATAAAACTGAGCAGCTTAGAGAGCATCTCCGGAATGCTTCTCAGGCTACAACGAAGTAAAATCATTATTACCGCATGCTAAAACTCAAAAATACAAGAAATTAATCTTACTTTAAGCGGAGGATACCTCGCGGTACAGACCGTAACGCGAGAAATATTAATTCGTGCTCAGAGAATAATGCTGGGAAAATAAATTCATTTTTCTGTTTACGATGACTGGGAAAGTTTGTTCGTTCAAGCAAGAAATTTTTCTCACTAGAATGTGGAGAAAACTATTCAGATTATTAATCATTTGTTTTCCGTTACGTTTGAATGATTTTGAAGAAAATATTGCTGACGGACACAAACATTCGTTAAACAATGTCAGGTCCATGGCATTTTCTTTTTTGTTTCAATTTCAGTTTTTTTGCAACAATATTAAACTCAAAATGAGATGAAATGTAGGGATTAAATATTTTGATAAGCTCGATCAAAAAGCAGTATGTTCTCCTTGTATATTTGTTTCTTCAAAATGATGTATGATGTTGAAAGTTCATTTAGTTTTGAATGAACCTCATTTCCTGTTTTTGGTAACTAACAAAGATTGCAAAGGATGAACCAAGTGTCATAACGAAAGAATTGAGTACATTCAACATTTTTTATCACAAACTTTACTCAGTATTAGCATACAAAGTACGTGCGTAAAAATTTTAAAGGTTTTTTAAATTAAAAAAAACTGCCGTACTCACACCTGCAACAGCACGGCAGTTCAAAGATGTTGAGTAAAACATTTCATGTTGAGTGGAGATGGAACCATCCATCAAATTTAAAACATTTTCAAAAGTTTAAAATATTTCGGAGCATTTAAAAAAAATGTTAGAAACATTTTAAAACATTTTAAAAACATTTAAAAAAAAATGGTAAAAACATTTTTAAAACATTTGAAAATTTAAAATATTCAAATGATTTTAAAACATTTAAAGCATTTTAAAACATTTAAACATTTTCAAACATTAAAAATATTTAAAACGTTTTAAATTAAAAAGATTACATGCTGTGTGGAGATGGAAGAGTTTCTCCATCACAACTCGCGGTCGTTTTCAGAACCGGAATGGTTGCAATCATTTCAAGTAGCGGAATAAGTGCTCCTAAATAACGCATTATGACATTGAAAATAAATAGTTCCACTGATATTTGTATAAAGCATTTTTATTGAAATATGCACGCATCGTTTTCTGATGTATGTGTGAGCTTTTTAAAATACAACTGCAGTCATTTGATTTATACTACACACAAACATACTATAATACGCACTAACACACACTACATGTTCTACGAAAAGATATAAATATTTCGCCCTTAACATTTCTTTTAATCCTCGCTTGAGGGTGGAATACATTTTCATCAACTTTAATATTCCTGATTTAGCAGAAATTGCAGGAAAACAATAAGATTCATGACAAATAAGTTTTTGTTCTTAAGTTTAGTGAGACGTTGTATTTTCAACCATTATGAACTTCGCGCTCGAAGTTTGAATTGACGGCAGATTTTAAAATACTGTCGAAATTTAAATACTCGGTGATGAATAGCACCAAGTTTAAATTCGCCTGAAACGAAAACACGATGAACATTTATTTTCAACTTTACCATTCACACTAAAGTTTACTTCTCACAACCTCTTTTCCATCTCTTCGTATAATTATCAATCTAATAATTAACTCACCAGTGATACAAATGGAACAATTTTTCTCGTTTCAAAATCTCGGGGAAAATCGTCTTTCGAAGCCTCACCTGAGAACTCACTCTGCGCGACGGCCGACCTCAGCGTGACAGCTTCAACAGAAGCCGTGGTGTTGACGTCAAATTCAGCGCTGGTCTTTGATGTTTCGGGCTGCTTTTGAAACGTGAATACAAGCCTCGAGAAGCGGAGAACGTGGTCTTGAAAGTTAACCACCACCACCACGCATACGACCGCTAAAGACAATAACGCGTAAAATGCTTTCAATTTCGAGTTCATAATGAGCTAGATTCAACCTGGTCACTTTTTTATGCAGGTGTTATCGAGAGTTTTAGAGTTATTGTTTTAAGCGAGAATTACGGAAATGATGGCCTTATGTGGGTTTTAATGGGAAACAATCTGGGGAAGAATCCGAAACATGTATTTTAGAATGTAAAAAATTATTCTTCAGTGTATAAGCTACAGGTCCTCAGTTATGCAACACATCGACGCTTGTAAAACAAGTTTATTTGCATAAGATTCCTTAGGATTTTGCGCTACGTATCTTGGTTTACGTGGCAACTTACACAGCTCTACGTACCATTTTACACCAACTCTGTGGTCTATTCAGGCATTTGAAAAACAATAATATTCGTTCAGTTTTGCTTTCCCAAATAATTGAAGAGTTATTCTTTTAGAGTGTAAATTATGCCATGATTATTGGGTCATATTTATACTATGGAAGTGCATATAGAACGTAGAAACAAAATCCTGGAATGGTAAAAGGTCCAATAACAGTGTGTTCATAGAACTCATAAAAAATTTCTTTCATCTGAACACAAATGTTAATGTTCAATTTTTGTAAATAAATTTTTAAAGGCCAATTCAAATTATCAAAGCGCACTGAAACTCGGACACCATGCATTCAATGACATCACTGAGATTTTTTCACTTGTAACACTTTGAAAACTTTTTCCTGTTAAGCTATTCCATCAAATTTCAAATTTTATGTCACATGGAATCAGTGCCTCACAAATCACTTCAATAATACGACAGTGACTGTGCTGTTGCTGAAGTAGACAGATACGGACTAACGCTTCTATTTTCCGTGAAAGTCGAACTTTATTTTTTTGAATATCATCGCACACTTGCGCAGCTCTAAGCGAGCAGGCAGTCTGCACAAGGAGACACTAACACGAGATAGTTCAGTGCAACACAAGTGTGTCCCTTGTGCTTTCTGAGACCTCCCGTCGCTAAGATTTCTGAGTGCAGCAAAATTTCGCTTCAAAATAGACTCATTTTGCGACAGTTCATAGATGATCGATGGATTATCCCTCACAGACCCATTTACACACTCAGATTTCGCGCTTGTCATTGGATAAGATTGAATTTTCGTATTCGCAACGTCCGTTTGGGTTTTAACCCTTGAAATTCGCACTGCTGTTTTTGCACATAGATGAACACGTCAGCATAAAGCCTGTACTCCAAAATTCCCCATTCCACTCTCACAAAACGAATAGAATAGTAATGCAAAATGTATTGGTCAAATGGCGAACGTCTCTTAGTTTTGTTAGCTCACCATGATATGAATTAAACGCTCTCGTATCTTACACAAAACTTGCTCCAGTAAGTATCATAATTGGAATCTGCCCAAGGAGCCGCAGCATGATCGATGATGATAAAAGTATAAATTTTCAGTTAAATAGCAGCTATTCATATGGATACAGGATTAGCATTAGCAGGAATTGATATATTAAAATGCACTAACAGAAGCACCCATAAAAAATACACCAATAAACATAAAAAAATTCACCTTACACCATTGCACAGAAAGAATTATGCCCGTAATACGCGCCTCATGATGCACGAGCAATTACGCTTTAATTCATACGCTAATACTCACGAAAAATTATGTCCGTAATACGTGTACCGATATTCCCTAACGATTGTGTCCGTAATGCGTGCGTTAATCCACGTTAACAATTATTCCCGTAATACACACTCCATAATACACATCACAATAACGCCTGCAATACATACACCATTACACATCCCAATAACATCTGCAATGCGTGCACTAATTCCAAAGCATTTATAAGTCTCCCGACGAACACGAGCAACTTTAGGCAAAACTATGTGCAGTTTTTGGTCTCCGTATGGCTGTCGTGGCGCAGATGCCACTCCCGGCCTGGTGTCTACCTTGACACCAGCCGACACGGCTACCATAATGATGAACCTGATATAGCTGGTGGAACAGCGAGAAAAAGAAAACTTTTAATTGTTCTCTCCAAATGAACTGCTGCTGTTATTCCCACAAGACACGAAATGGTGTTTTTTTGTTAGTTTGATTTGGTTTGAATGTTTCAGCCTGGATTTTAAAACTCGATCGCAATAATCATATGTTTATGAACACGTATTCATGTAAATTTAATGAACTACTGAACTTTTGATCAATCGTTTTTATTTCTATTTATTTTGTAAGCTTTGAATGCAAAAATTTCTTCTAAGGGGCTTTAGCATTTAGTTATTCTTGAGTCTCGTATACGCAGTTAATGTTAAAAGCCGATGAAAAAACTTGACATCTACACGCGGACAAGCGCCTCGAAAAATAGAGTTCAAATCAAACAAAAATTGAATTAAACCAAATTGCATGCACAAAATTTTACGTTAAGAAAAACAAATGTTACGTTGAGCATATAAAGCGTATCTAAACAATCGGTAGCAGTGCTACAACAGCATACTTAGAGAGAAACGATGCTTCCACGCCCTCCGCAGAATTTTTCGTTCACCAGCACATCAGATGCAAAATTCTTGCTTCTGAAATTGAACAATCGCGGAGCCATTGTGGGCAGTTCAATTAGTGCCTCAAGTGGAATCGTATTCCCCCTCAATTGCTCTGCAATTTATAGTGTTATCCAATTCCATTCCAGGGGATTTTTTCAATCATTTGCTGTCGGATATCATTGGTCTCGAAATAACAACAACAACGGGGATAGTTTCTGTTATTTGCACAGACTATCTTGTTCGTTCCAGACAGCGGGAAACAAATTTCCAACGACCGAGTTTCATTGGAAATGTCAACGAACTTAATTTAGCGAAACACAAATAATACAGCTTTTTGATTATGTTGCAATGTTGGGAGTGGTCATGTAGGGGTGAAAGAGGTCATGCGATAGTGAAAGGGGTCAAGTTGCGGTAAAAGTGGTCAAGCGATGACAAAAGTGGGTAAGACATGGTAAAAGTGGTCATGATTTGGTATTACTGGTTAAGCAATGGTAAAACTGGTTAAGACATGGTAAAAGTGGTCAAAATATGTTAAAAGTGGTCAAGATTTGTATATCTGGTTGAGCAATGGTAAATGTGGTCAAGAAATGTTGAAAGTGGTCATGATATAGTAAAAGTGGTCAAGCGAGGGTAAAAGTGGTCAAGATGTGATGAAAGTGGTTAAGATATGGTAAAAGTGGTCAAGTAGTGGGGAAAGTAATCAAGTGGCGGGGAAAGTGATCAAGTGGCGGGGAAAGTGATCAAGTGGTGAGGAAATTGGTGAAATGGTGAGGAAATTGGGCAAGTTGTGAGAAAACTGGTAAAGTGGTGAGAAAATTGGTCAAGTGGTGAGGAAATTGGTGAAGTTGTGTGGAAATTGGTCAAGTGGTGAGGAAATTGGTCATGTGTTGGGGAAATTGGTCAAGTGGGTAACACATGGAAGTCAATGACAGTCCAAATTTTTTGTTGTTAGCACCACAAAACTGATGAATTTTGAAAGCCGAGTTGGTTTTTTACGTGTATTTGAATAACGTGCGAGGGGTTGATAAAGTAGAAATCAAAGTCGGAAAATGTATTCACATATTAGGTGCTTTTAATAATGCTAATTTTCGATAAGTTAATGCAGAAATATTGCGCTAGTAATATTTTCTTACTCTATACATGTCAGTGAACAATGTAGGAAATTCGTATATTTACCAATTTGCACGCACTGAAACTTGAATTTTCTTCTTAAAACCATTTTCAAATACGATAGGAAACTTGCATAGTGTTTAGTAAAAGCCTCACTGATTGAATGAAATGCTTTGTTGAACACATTCAACGGATCAAAAACCTCATTAAACACCAACATACCTGGTGTAAAAATTTTCGTAGTGCTAAAAATATGCAATTGATTAATAACAATAGTTAAATAAAAAAGCATTCGCAGTGTCAAATATATTCACCGGATGAAACATTCTCTGAACCATAAATATTTTGTTACTGAATCAAAAACCCTTCATCGAATCAAATTTATTTTTTGAAAAAAACATTCATATGACAAAATTGGTTATACGTAGTGAAAACTTTCATTGAACTTATGTTGGCGACCGACTAATTAATTCTACTGGAATATGAAAACTTCTCCATCAGACTTGAAATAATGCGGTAGTGAAAGTTAAGGGCAAAAAAGAAAGTTTCCTTTCCTACGAAGGTGAAGTATGGCTACGAACGTACTCTAGCTGCCAAAAATAACCATCACATTAACGATTAATGAACATAAATTTTACTAAATGAAAATGAGAAGGATGACAGGATTGTAAATTTGCTAAAAGTTCGATATTGAATTGCTAAATTATTAGAAATGAAACATTGCATCCATTAAAGTTCTCGAAGCTCAGTGCCGACAACAAATGCCTTTATCCTGAAACAGATTCACGCCGTAATACCCTCCGTCACTTCTATGTGTCCTGGCGAAGTAAGGTAAATTATGAATGCCTTCAGTGTAATAGCCATGATCATTGCACTAGTGACAGTGATGGTTTTGAATTAAATGGTCGTTGTAGCGGAAGTAATACATTGAGTCACGATTTCAAACGCGTACCGGATTTGAAGACCGGTTAGCATTGAATGGGTAAATGATTTATCATTCTGAGGGTATGATGAAGAAGCAAATAATAATTTTAATCACAGTTTATATGAAAGGGAATTACTGTTTGGAGTTAAGAGTTTTTATTAAAGCGTCAATAACGCCTTCCGAACAAATACTTATCATTTTCATAAGGTCAACAAATAACTTGAATGAAATAATTAATGATGAATCATTCCACCATAAAACAGCGGCACAGTCCTTGCAGCAGCGGTACAGTCGATGCAGCAGCGATACTGTCCTTGCAGCAGCAGCGTTACAGTCCATGCAGCAACGGAACAGTCCTTGCAGCAACGAAACAGTCCAATCAGCAGCGGAACAGTCGTTGCCACAGCGGCACAGTCCTTGCAGCAGCGACATAGTCCATGCAGCAGCGACATAGTCCATGCAGCAGCGGTACAGTCCAAGCAGCAGCGGCACAGTCCAAGCAGCAGCGGTACAGTCCAGTCCATGCATCAGTGACACAGTCCATGCATCAGTGGTACAGTTCATGCAACAGCGGCACAGTCCATGCCACAGC